>MIQA02000746.1:0-30424 GCA_001887855.2 Sclerospora graminicola | reverse complement strand
TTGGTTACTATGCGCTGACATCTCGCAAATGTCAGTTTCTAATCGACTTGTTCGATTCCTAGACACCTGCTGTAGATCGCTTCGCTAGCAGTGAAAAGAAAAAGGGTCCCAAAAAAGCTTCTTCAGGTGCACCGGAGCGGCACTGCCGAATCTACAGTTTTCGCTCGCTCTTGCTCAGTAAGTAAATGCACTCGTCACAGACAGTCCAAAGCTAATTTTTCTCTGTATACCGCAGTTTCTTTCTTTGAAACGAAAATCAAGCTAGAGATCAGCTGGCTGCAGCATTGCTGAAGTTTTCGGCGATGCTAAAACCACTGCTGGAAAAATATCTGCTGACTTGTCTTCACGTATGTTGTCGTTATGGCGCAGTGTGCTATTTATTAGGTATATACGTTTGCTCCATGTTACAGCTTCATGGTGGCCAATTTTGTCAAGTCGAGTATTTGTCAATGCTCGGAATGTTGATGGAGTGCTACAGCACTTGCTCGACGTCTATGTCACGCGAAATTTTCCAATTTGGAAGGTAAATGACGCGCAGGCGTTCCTACTTCGCGGTGCGCAGCACGCTCTTGCCACTCCATCACTGGTGTCTACAAACCATCAGGTTTTGAAGCTGCCCAGTTGCTTTTACAAGTACCTTCGTGCTGTCAGTGCAGGTAAGGTCATACAGTGTAGCGGATGTGGGAACTGTTTATTGATAATAAAATGGAAAAGAAAGAGGAGTTATCATCGTCCTGTAATCAATATGGAGAGCACAGCAATGAAGTACAAAACGATGAAGGAGTTTCACCAAAGAAGTATACAATACTTCTTTGCACCTAAGCAGTGAATGGCACAGTCATCTGCATAATTACACAAAGCTGCTTTAATCCATGTCATTATAAAAGCCGTACAACTTTTTTTTAAATTATATTAGAGTAAACACGCACCCTGAATTGACATAACTGTATATACAGTAGCATATCGGTTTAAAACGTAAGTAGCGCAGGCGTCACTGCCAAACCCTCTCAGCGTATAGCAAAAAACGCCAGTTCACTGAGCCAAACTTTGACATCCTCGTCGCGGGTGTTTGTACTGTAGCCACCAATCTCGGCGACGGTAGCGAATTCGCCATTATTGGTGCTGGATTGCATACTGCCGTCGGGACAGAAGTTTACCCAGTAGTTACACCCGCTTTTATCAAGGGTGCACAGCTGCTTTCATTTACAGCTTTGACATCATGTATATCTTAACATGCATGCAATTTCTCTTAAGCACAAGCACCTCTAATCCATCTGGCGAGACCACAGCACGCTTTATGAAAGTGTGGCGTTTTGAATCGTGTAAAACTCACCACTATCAGTCGTTCGGAGAAACACGACGTCCTTACCACGCATCATCACCATCATCTGCGGGATCAAACGGATACAAATAATCCCAAAACAACCAAACAGGTAGGATTAAGAAGAGCGTACCAAACATTTTTCAAAATGACAACCAGCACAAGCCGCATGACTGTCGCATAGAATGAAAATGGTTTCGTGGTCTAAAAGTGCCCTTTATTTGGAGTGGAACATATCAGATTTGAGAATGAGAATAAAAAGTTTTGGACCATGGCCTTACAATGATAAGATTAAATCTATCAAAGTGGAACTTACTGGTGAAGCCGAACCTACTGGGGAAACCGAACTTAATTAAATAATTACACCATTTTGAGGTCAAACTGGGATCTAGATTGATTCAAAATGGGAATTTAACGTTTTAGAAATTTTAGGTTTGAAACAAAGTGGGATAATAGGAAATTCAATGTGGGAGGTAAATCGTTCCTAAATCGGTACAGGTATACTGTAGATAGAATCCCGAAGAATGTCTATATCATCCGTCATTGAGTTGACGGCTGCAATTTGCTATAAAGGCCACGGAGAAGGAGGCTAGGGAGCTCCGTAAAACCAAGGAGCTAACCGTGGTGAAACTGGTATCCTTCATGGTTGAGTACGTGGCGAGCGCGCAGTGACTATTCTTGAACAGCATGTACGACATGGTTCAACGATACTACTATGAGATATCTGCCAAGAGAATTCGTGGTTACCCGTTTACCAATCTCATCAGTAATCAGGACATCTACTTGGTACGTTTTTTCCTCAAATGCTTGCAATTAGACTGCGTTCCAACCGTTTTACCCTAATTAATATTGCAGAACATGGCTGCTATCACCGCGTGCAAACATCTCAGTGAGAAAGTTTCAACGTTTTACGTAAACAACAGTCAGCACGTTTTTCTCACGGTGAACGACTACTACCATAGTGCTGAAGTGCTGCTAGATAAGCACTTAGAAATCAGCCGCAAGAGTAAGAAGAAGCTGTTCAAGTGGAATCTACTGCGCCGTTGGATCGATACAAGACGGAGAGCGACGAAGACGATGAAGGGTAGGTCCACCAGTCGTCAAGTGCTGCTACCCTTCACGCCAACAATACGGTCAATCCACCTGCGGAAGAGTCACAAATAAAGCGCGTAGTACATTCAGAAAGTCGCCATCAGTTGCTGCAGCGAACTTTCAATCGTATCCGACGCTCACGTCAGCAAGAAGAGCAAGTGTTGTTTTTCGAATGTGAGTTTAGTTTACTTACGTAATGGGAAGTATGGACAATTTGTATAACGACAAAATTATTGTGCTGTGCATGACTGGTGGTTCTCATTAGCTGCAGAAAGTGAGTTACCAGTTGCACCTGGTGCTGAGGAGAGCGCAAGTATTGAGTCGCCAACGCAACAGCTTAATGCGACCGACTTTGCTCAAGAAATCGAAAGCGAAGCTGCTGAAATGAGGGCGTTGATTGCGCGAACAGCACAGCTTTGGTCTGCGATGGATCAAGCCGAGCACACTCAAGATCTTCCTTGTCAACAACCCATGCGGTGTTTTCCAGCCTCTGCGTTATATATGTCGCTACCTGCGCAGAAAGCATGTATTGAAGATGATTACACCCGTTTTTTCTTAGGTACAATTTAGCTCCCACACTGAATTGACTTTTTTCCCACTTCGATTAAAACCTAAGCTTTTAAAACCTTGAATTCCCACTTTGAGTCAATCTAGATCCCAGCTTGACCTCAAAATGGTGTTTTTTTTCTCATATACTTCCTCCGGTGCCAAATAATTGAAAGTTTCACACTGTAAAAGATCTATTTCAACCAATAATAAGAATCCAACGAATCGGATTGGATATAATAAAAGTCAATTATATACGCTACAACCTGATACCAACCGTTTTAAAATCGAACAAGAAGCAACAAAGTTATGGCCATGTGAATGAAGCAATCGCCTCTCCTCATTTCCGAATTCTCCCGCCACGACTTCAATTGTCGTCCGATTGAGATCATTCTTTGTGGATGATGAGTATGGATGATGAAGAACGACTTGCCCATGTTCACGAGCTGCGAGTACGTTCGGTTGATGCTGTTTTGCCGCGCAGCCGTTGCCCGAAGCCAACATCGTGGCAAAGCCGCTATCGGTCGCATTTGAATGCAGTTTACATCATCTAAGCTAACGGGTGTCATTGGTGGTGACAACGTCTTTCCTATTTCTATAAGACGAATATTCTCTACGTACAACTCGCTCAAGCAAACTCCATACCCCGTAGGTCATGTTTCCTTGCAAGGCCAATGTAAATACCATGATTAATAATTTATTGTATAATTTTATAATCTTTTTAATCTTGCAAGGATTGGTTAGGGTACACTACTTTAACTATTGTATTTATATTTTATAGCTTGAAAATTCGATACTTGGCTGAATATCATTCTACTCTTTCAGTTTTTACACACCTTTCAAACCGATCTTTTCCCAGTTATTTTGGAACACCGAGGAAGTATAATCAAGTCTATATGAATAATTTTAATAAAAACCTTTCAATGGCTTTTTAATTAATTAATTTTTAAATTTATTGTATTGACCTATTATATAAAGTCTATTCTAATACAAGATCTAATATTACAAAGTCAAAGTATTCGAAGATAATATAGCCCAATATGGGAAAAGTTCACATCTGTTTAAGTCACCTCGGTTAGAGGCTCCTAACTGAAGGACCAACTAAGTTAAAAAAGACACACCGACCTTTCATAAAAATGTGATATGAGCGAGCAAAACAGTAGCATCCATGTCTGTGAGTTTTGGGTGAAAGTTCCTGTATAATTCTATAACCGAGGATCTGATGACTCAGCCGACCTCTTCGAGGTCAGTTGAGCCAACCGAGATGGTGACAATCATCTGACCAATCAGATGCCTCTATTTTTCAATCGAGCTGTTCCAAAACAGAGGTGAACTTTGCCCTATATACTTATAGCGATCATAACTTGAAGGTCTAAAAGATTAAATATTAAACCTATCAAATGGATTAGCAACTACCGATTGAAGTTTCGCGGATATCAGATATCCGGATACCGGATGAGCGACCAAGTTGCTGAAAGGTTACAAACCTAGATGCAGGGCATCCAGACGCAGGGCGTCTACCGCAGGGCGGTTACATATATTTTGGGTTGCAGGGCACCAAGACGCAGGGCGTCTACCGCAGGGCGGTTATGAAGTTAAAGGCAACTTCAACATATATATTTAGATATTTGTATATGCATATTATATTCATGTCTAACTAATATAAAGTAGGGCGTGCAAGGTGAGGTGTCAGTTGACATTCTCACAGGTGGAGCGCAGGGTGCTATACACCTCACCTTGAGTCCCCGGGGCCGTTCAGGCACCGACCGTAACGGGGTTAACACTTTCACTGTCCTACAGAATAAACTGTAGAATTGCATAGTAATAGCAGGTAACTATTAGTAATACTATTACTATTACTACTTAAGTACTATTAAGTACTTACACATTGAAGTCACTAAAGTGACATGGATACGACGAGTGACAAAACCCAACAGGTTATGAGCCCAATAACCGGTGATGCTGATTGGTTAGAACCGCGGGTCAAACCCGAACCCAGAGAACAACCTGGAGAAGAAAAAGGAGAAAAAGAAAACATAACTGGATCCACCCCATTCGACATTGTCCCATTTCGGAAACAAGAAGAAGTGGCCGCAAGGCGAGGGCCGACATCTCTACATCCTACGCCAAATATCAAGCAACTTACTACCCGATTGAAGAAGAAGAACAAATGGTAATCAAGGATACAAGCCGTGATATTCGCGTACCAGAATTAACGGGAGCCGATGATTGCGCTATCTGGAAGCTGAAAATAGGGGCGAAGTTTGCCGCGCAAGGGATGTTAGCGCT
The DNA here is from genome assembly GCA_001887855.2 of Sclerospora graminicola. Classification (NCBI taxonomy): domain Eukaryota; phylum Oomycota; class Peronosporomycetes; order Peronosporales; family Peronosporaceae; genus Sclerospora; species Sclerospora graminicola. Next base: position 25,176 of record MIQA02000746.1, on the reverse strand, counting down.
TGTGGAAGGCCGCAAGAGATTCGAAGATATGAAGAACAGTAATGCTGAGCGATGCTGGGACATATGCAACAAGAAGGCGCATTTGTTTTCGTGGACTCACTAAGCGCGAATCTCGCACTATGGTTGAATAACGCGATCGAGACAGGACAGGCGCATCTACTGTACAATGCGATACTAGCCGAAGTAGATGGGATGGCGCCGCAAAACAAGCTTGACGTTCTACAAGAGATGATGAGTACGGAGTTGCGGAACAACCAACGTATGGAAGACTACATCAACGACATGGTGAAGCTTGCCGTGGAACTAGAGAAAGCTGGTGGCCCAATATCGGATGGAAAGTTTGGCGAGATACTACTTACAAGAGCAGCGAGTGTGTATCCTGAATTGGGTAACGAGTACTCAAGAATGAAGGTGCTGAATCCTGGCGCAGAATTAACGCTGGCTCAAGTAAGAAATCGGCCATTTCAAGCAGAAAGAATGCACGACTATACTGGTCAACGACGTGATGAAGCGCGCGGTGTCGCACTACAAGTAAATAACGCCGAGGCACGCAGGGCGGGTCATGGACCAAGCATGAGAAGTACAAGTACTCATCGAAATATTGAGGAAGCGATAAGGCGAAGCTACTGCCGCGTATGCAATGAACGCGGAGACTGGGCACGCGACTGCGCTAATGGAAGACGTGTTGAAGCGCAAGGACAAAGAGGGCGTTCACGTTATATAAGCAGAACTATAAGCCGAAGCCGTGGAAATAATCACAGAGGTGGTCGTGGCAATGGTCGTCAAATAAATGAAGGTCGTGGCAACAACCATTCATGATATGAAGCACGTATCAGTAGTCGTCCAAGACAAGAAGGACGAGGTATCAGCGAACCAAACCATGGAACAAAGAAGACTTTGTACTCATGGTTACGACCGACGTTGAGGAAACACCAAAAGACATCATCGAGTGGAAGCTAGACTGTGGAAGCCAAGTACATCTATGTGGCGTACGCGATTGTTTTACGCACCTTCAAGAGGTTAAAGGAAGACAGCTAGTGATGATGAACGGTTCGCATTTCACCGTAAAAGAGAAAGGAAGCGTGTTGATCATGATGCAAGATGGCAACACATGGAAACGCTGTATTTTGCAGAACGTATGATATGTGACAGGGGCACGAGTCAACTTGATATCGCTGGACCTGATGCAAGAGCGAGGCTTTCGAATGCTAATCTCGCGCAATCAGAAGGTATGCTTCTTGCAGGCAGAATGGAGCAGGGACTCCGTGGCATTCAAGATAAGATTCATGAAGATGGCGGGTATCTACTGCATGTTCTCCCCTCATCCTGCCCGTATACCAATGGGAACGTATGGCGTTACGACTAACATTGAAGAAACTAAGATTGCAAGCAAGAAAGCAAGAAAGACAGAGGCTAACATGGAGACGTGGCATCGTCGTTATAACCATGTGGGAATGAAGCTACTTCGTAAGATGGAAAGAGATAACTTGGTGCAGAGCATTAATATCAATAAGGAGTTGAACCAATATGCTTGTGTTTCGTGTGAAATGTCGAAAACAAGACAAATGCATTATCCATCGAAAACTAAGAAGGCCGAAAGACCACTACAACGGCTACACATGGATGTGGATACAATTGAAGAGGAGAGTGCAATATGTGGAAGCAGATATTTGCTGCTTATTGTGGATGAATACTCACGCTACAAGTGGACGTTCCTACTAGACAAGAAGTCAAGTGCAGTAAACAATATCAAGAAGCTAGTCACAAGCTTGAACACAGAGTTCAAACACAAGAGAAGAGTGGTACAAGAACTGTTTGCTGATCAAGGGACAGAGCAGATTAATTCCGATCTACAAGAGTATTGCTGTCAAAGAGGGATCAAGACACAGACCACAAACGGATACAGCCCAAAAGAAAATGGTGTGGCAGAACGATGGAATGGTGTCATCGTAACGACGATTAGGACTCTTCTAGAAGCTACACAACTTCCCTATACCCTATGGGGTGAGTTCCTACTACATGTAGTGGATACATGGAATGTCACAGTGTCGAAGCCAATTGGAGATCACACACCACATGAGCTATTGTATGAAGAGCGCCCAGATGTATCACATCTACGGACATGGGGCTGCGTGGTGATCGTCTACATACCGGATGGAAGACGTAACCAAAAAGAGAAGCTGAGAACCAGGACAAGGACAGGGATCGTGCTGGGATACTCATCGAACACGAAAGGGTACAAGTTCATGGATATCAGAACAGGTGCTGTTGGAACAGCTAGGCAAGACAACATACGATTCAAAGAAGACTATACAATACAGTCGAAGTACATGGAGACAATGCCTATGGTGATGAAGCTAAAGAGCTGCCATCTGAACCTCCGTTCGTCAAAATGCGAAAAGACATGAAAAGGCTTGAGTTTGCCGAAGATAATCCGGTGGCAGCAAGACAGGATACCAACCTAGAATCGGTTGAAGTGTACATTGAGGGTCAGGGGGAGTCGGACTCCACAATGAAGCGTGTACCCCAAGACACGGATATACGACCCAGAAGAAAAAGGAGGCATAATTCGAAGTACAAGGACTATGTGCAAGTGTATCATGTGACATCCAAGAGGGCAAGGAAGAAGAAGCTAGCGCAGGGCACATATGAGGGCCTTTGTGACACAGCCAAAAGACAAGCCTTTTGCAGATGAAATCAAGGTACCACAGACCTACAAGCAGGCTATTGCTGATGAGCAGTACGCAGACTACTGGCTAGCTGCTATGCATGAAGAGATGGCATCATTGAAGAAACATGATGTATGGTTATTAGTACCGCGACGGACGAAGCGCACAGAACAGAATGTTATCACAAATCAATGGGTGTATGCACCTAAGAAGGACGAGCAGGGCTACGTTAAACGTTTTAAGGCACGGCTAGTGGTGCATGGATTCAAGCAAGTCTATGGTATAAATTATTACGAGAAATATGCACCAGTGGTCAGATTTGACACTATTCGAGCGACGTTATACTTTGCGCTACAGCAAAGATGGGCAGTACAACAATATGATGTGAAGACAGCCTTCTTACATGGAGACTTAAAGAAAGAAGTTCTCATGGAACAGCCGAGCGGCTTTGAAAAAAACAAACAAGACTATGTGTGCAAATTAGTCAAGGCTCTCTATAGACTAAAGCAGGCTCCTAACGTAGGGAAGTGCAAGCTACATGACCGACTACGACGTCTACACTTTGTTCGAGTCGAGTGCGACTAAGGCCTGTACGCCCGATTCCAAGAGGGGGAGATTGATATGCTGTTCACTGTATACGTGGATGACCTATTGCTCATGGGAAATGAAGCTGATTGTGATCAAGTAAGGACACAACTCAAGGAAGAGATTGAACTGGTAGAGCTTGGACCAGTCAAGTATCTATTGGGTGTGGAGGTGACGATAGACCGACATGCCAAGAGAGGCAGTTGGAGCACTGCAGTACTTGGTATCGCTCACGGCCGGGCGTTGCGCATGCTGTGAGAATGTTGGGGCAATATTTGAGTAACCATACGGCAGAACATTATGCACAATTGTAACGAGTTTTCAGATATCTACAAGGAACCAAGGATTTTGGATTGGTGAAGGGGATACGACAATGACCTGTAGAATTAACTGTCTACACGGATGCAGACTATTCTAACGATAAAGAAGATCGAAGAAGCATCAGCGGCTCCGTAACAATGATGGATGGAGCTGTGATCGGCAATGGATCACGTAAACAAGGAATCAATGCACTAAGCACCAGGAAAGCTGAATACTATGCGATGCATGGAGGTGTAAGGGACTTGCAGTGGGTACACAAGTTATGCAAGGAATTAAAGGTCAAGACACAAACACCGAAGATATATTGCGACAACATGGCAGCCATATATCTTACGAAGAAGCCTGGTAAACATCATCACGTCAAGCACATTGAGAACAAGTATCAGTACGTGAAGACATTGATACAAGAAGAAAGGCTTAAGACGGAACATGTGCCGACAAATAATCAAGTGGCAGATATATATTGACCAAGGCACTAGAGCGTGTAAAGTTCACGCGTTTTCGAACGATGTTAGGCGTCGTGCCACGCATGGCGAATGCAGACGACCAGTTTCAAGACAATCTACTTGAAGCAATTAAAAAAGTAGCAACTACAGACATACGTGCAGGGCGCGTTCAAGTGACGGGCAGAGGCAGGGGCCCAGGCCCGTCCTCTGGGTAGGACACAGAGCTGTTAAGCATAAAACTTACGTCATGTGATACCTTCCAGTCACCAGGTCGAGGGGGAGTGTCAGATATCCGGATACCGGATGAGCGACCAAGTTGCTGAAAGGTTACAAAACTACAAGATATCATCCAGACGCAGGGCGTCAACCGCAGGGCGGTTTTATACATGATGAGTTGCAGGGCATCCAGACGCAGGGCGTCAACCGCAGGGCGTTTACATACATGATGAGCTGCAGGGCAACCAGATGCAGGGCATCCAGACGTAGGGCGTCAACCGCAGGGCGGTTACATACATGATGGGTTGCAGGGGACCAAGACGCAGGGCGTCTACCGCAGGGCGGTTATGAATACAATGATGCAGGACATCCAGACGCAGGGCGTCTACCGTAGGGCGGTTACATATACATTGGGATGCAGAGCACCCAGACGCAGGGCGTCTACCGCAGGGCGGTTATGAAGTTAAAGGCAACTTCAACATATATATTTAGATATTTGTATATGCATATTATATTCATGTTTAAATAATATAAAGTAGGGCGTGCAAGGTGAGGTGTCAGTTGACATTCTCACAGGTGGAGCGCAGGGTGGTATACACCTCGCCTTGAGTCCCCGGGGCCGTTCAGGCACCGACCGTAACGGGGTTAACACTTTCACTGTCCTACAGAATAAACTGTAGAAGTGCATAGTAATAGCAGGTAACTATTAGTAATACTATTACTATTACTACTTAAGTACTATTAAGTACTTACACATTGAAGTCACTAAAGTGACATGGATACGACGAGTGACAAAACCCAACAGCGCCCGGGCAACAGAAGGTTGGTCTCAAATCAATTTAAAGTTTTTATCAAGACCTTGAGAAGCATTTATCCCCTGACTATAAGAATGATCCTAAGTATCGCTTCTATAACGGGAAACATATGGAATCTCATTTATATGAGGGGATTCAGCCGTCTGAGTTTTATGATGAATAGGAAAACGTCCTTGCCACTCAAAGGAATGCCTTCAAAGTTAATATTGCCCTTGGATACTGTATGACCTCATCAGTCTTACTCATGATAGTGATACACGCTACTTCCACCCAAATTTTGGTAATACTTACGTATTCAAATCACCTGTTGCTATCAACAGTAAAGCTGATATTCGGAAAAAAAAATATTTCTGAGATCAGATCTATGGAGTTGGCTAACAAGCTGAACTATTCAAGCTCTGGATACAAGGTAAAGTTCAATTACAGGATTTAAAATTTATATTTTCCATCGCGAGCATGCTATTGGGGATAGTGAAGCTGTTATCCCGAAGATCATTCGTGATAATAAACATGTCATCAACTTCCCAAAAACTAATAATAAGTGTGTTTTCCACTGTATAGCTTTCAGCAGAAACCCCAAAACGTATCCACGTAGAATACAGGCTCAAGTAAAGGAGACATTCAAACGCTTTTGCTCATTCAAAGAAATTAACGCGTGTTTAGAAATTTTAAACCCATTGACCTACTACAGCTTGATGAAGTTGAAGACTGTTTCGAGCTTTACAATCAATGTCTATACTATGGATGTAAATTCTGGAAAAGTAGAATGTATTCGCCAATCAGACAAAGAATATGAGACCCTTAATATTCTGTCATATAAAAATCACGCTCTATATATCAAGAACATTGATATGCTTCAGGCTAAATATCAATGTACCAAGTGCGAGATGATTTTCGTTAGCTCTGAAAAACCATAAAAGAATTATTGCGAGTTTGTAAATATCGAGAGTTTTCAAGCTGAACCAACAATATATAGACCAGCTAAAAACATTATTAAATCAATGCTGACAAAGTATTCAATCAAAAATGTTGATCATTACATCGATCACTTTATTGTTTATGACTTTGAGGCTATTTTAAAACCAACGATGGAACAGCATGGGGAGAATACTATATTCACGAACGAGCACATTCCTGTTTCAGTATCGATTTGTAATAGTCTAACCGAAGAAGTTCACTGCTTTTTCAATGAGAGACCTAAAGCTCTGCTTAAGGATATGTTCGATTACATTGCTGAGATCAGTTTAATTACCCAAAGATACAACATTAACAAGTATGAGGGGCTTTTACATAAGATTATTGGTGCTCATGGTCTAACAGGTAAAGAAATTATCGGGGCTTCTTTAGATAATATTTATCGCTTGAATGATGTAGATGTTTGGATAGCTGAGGTTCGATAGCTTTTATGAATTTCACAAACTGCTCACTTTTGGAAAGGAGAGATCTGATTATAGTAAGATTAAGCAACAAATCGATCAAGTTCCGGTATTGGGGTTTACATCAGGAAGATATGACATCTATGTGAGCTTGGAAAGGCAATTTTCCCTTATGAGTATATAACATCATTTAATGTTCTAAGTCAGACATCTTTCCCACCGAAGTCTGACTTTGATAGTAAGTTCCGAGAAACGAGCGTCAGCAATGAAGACTACGAACGAGCAAAGTTTGTATGGAAGCACTATGAGATGAAGACAGTAAATGATCTCCTGATCTGGTATACCAATCTCGATGTAGTTCCATTTATCAAGGCTATCAGAGCCCAGCGAGAACTCTTCAAAGGCTATAATCTGGATATGTTTGTAGATGGCGTGTCATTACCAGGTCTATCGGAGAAGGTTATGTATGCCCAATAAGGATTGACAAAAAAAATGGCAGTGTACCAATTGGTAGAAACTGTATTAAGTACGATGCCCACCATATTTTATAGCTCTAGGTTGAAGTATTTCGGCGCGCAATCTCAATCCAATTTTCGCGCCAATATGCCAAGAAGCTATCCTCCAGACAATAAAAGAGAGGTCCTTGGTAGAATCGCAGAAGGAGAAAATCTTGCAGATGTTGCAAAAGAACTATGCATTAACGTGCGCCTTGTGCGTAAGTGGATGAAAGCATCTAAAAATGGCGCCACTTCTGAGCCTGTACGACGTGGGCCAAAACCACATCTACCACCAGAGGCAGAGAGATGTATCTACGAATGGATTATAGGACGGCAACGCGTTGGCCGTCCCGTTGATCGCGCCGAAATTATACGCAAAGGAAGAGAGATCTCACAAGTTTCATGTCGGAAAAGTGTTACCGAGAGCTGGTACAGGCGTTTCATGAGCCGTCACAGCACCCTAGCCCCACGTAAGGCACCAGTTATTTCAAAGAATAGAGCAAGTATCGATAAGGACTAGGTTTATCAAGTCTTTACCACATTAGCCAAGATCATTATCGAAAAGAACATGGATGATACACGCATTTTCAACATGGATGAAACAGCTTTCGATTCTGGATCAAATAACAAGCGAGTTATTGCTCTTCGTGGATCATCAAACGTTTGGACAAACGAACCAACCGTTAACTTTCACATGTCGATAGCTGCCTGCGCCAATGCAGCTGGTTACAGTATTCCACCTGTTTATATTTTCCCCGGAAAAACGGTAAAACTTGATATTCTCGAAGGTTGTGACGTTAGTGGAGCCGCTGTTACCACATCACCAACGGGATTTGTGAACATGGATATAATAGAAAAGTGGTTGGTATTTTTCTCGGAGGCTGTACCTTCACATGTTAAAAGACCTTTGCTTCTGATCATGGATGGTTGTAGTTCTTATTTTTCTTGTGATATTGTAGATATGGCTGCAAAGAAAGATATTATGATTGTTTTACTACCATCTAACTCAACACATCTAATCCAGCATCTAGATGTAGCAGCATTTAAAACGTTTAAGGAGACCCTACGGCAGCTCGTGTCCAAGGTTGTTGTAGATGATGGTGACGGGGGCTATAGTATATAAAAAAAAACTGCGATTCGTGTTGCTAGCCTTGCGTGGGAGCGGTCGAGGATTGGTCGTAACACACATTTTGGATTCAGGTCATCTGGATTATTCCCGCTCTCAATTGTCAAGCTGCGCGGACGTGTGGAAGTTTTCGAGATGAACGACACGCCTCGTGGCTTCAAGTTCGGGAGATAACACAAACGGATGTGCTAACGCTTCCACCTCCACCAAAGTGCCCAAAGAAACGCAAGACAGCAACTGTAGCTGGGCAGCTTCTCACTCGCGAAGCCTTAAGTTAATTTGCACCAGCTCCGCCATCTAAATGCAATAAAAAGAAGTCAACGAAGTGCGATAAAGATGTGGTTACGACCAAGTAGCGATCGTACCAAATAGCGACCGTACCGATACCTTTATTTTTTTAAAATGCATCACTTTGTTGATCGTTCCACCATCTTTTCCACGAACAAAGTGATTAAAGTACATTGTCTACAAACACGTTATACAAAGCCCATGACAGGGTCAAACCATCATCCATGGTCGCATTCTGTAGTTTGCGCAGGGAATCCATCGGGCTCACTATCGCTCACCAACAGTATAGACAACCACGAGATGTTGCTATTCTTCGTCGTAATGATCGGCTGCTTCTTCATAAATGTCGTTCCACTCCTGCTGGACGAACGTCGGTGTGCGAGCCAAATCGTTGACTGGGATCATTAGAATGCCGTGAATCGCGTACATTTCGTCGAGGAACCACGTGTTGCAGTACACTCGATTGTCAAAATTATACCCGTGACATGGTTTCGCACGATCTGAGGTGGATGAATAACGCTGGTCCTTAGTAACAAAATGTATGTGCGGATAGAATGGGCATTCAGGCGCAGCATCAGACTTCCGAGCCCTTTGAGAGCTTTGTGTCCAGTCCCTTTACCCCACATGGTCATTTTGAAGTAAAAGTTAACATCTTCAGACGTACTTTCTTCATCTTTACCTTGGTCAGATAAACTGTCGCCACGTGAAAATGAATGGCCATGATATTAGGAGAAATGACAGAATCGATGAAAGTAAGGGTCGTTAAGGCTTGGGTTCGCTACATCGCGCAGCATCAACCATATTAAGTTATTCAATTCTGGCAGGCGACGCCATTTCGGATCGAGGAATTTCAGCATTTCCGCCGCTGTCACATAGTACCCGTAGTGGTAGTGATGGTCATTGTAGCATCCATTGCCAAAGTCTACAAAAAATTGAGTTGTAAACACCATTCCCGAAACAAGACCTCTGTAGTTGGTTTCAACAACAAGGGGGAGAGACAAAGTGTTGTTCAGCAATGACTCGATCAGCATCTCTAACTTGCTCAGACAGTTAGGCAACAGCGTCTTATTTGACCCCGCCACTGAGCTATCCGCTGCCATCAGACACAAGAACGCGTACTTTTGAAACAACTTGCCGTTGAAATACCAGCTGGTAGTATTCATGGTCCAGTTCGTAGAAATGTCGGCCTTCAGAATTTGGGACATATTGGTTGCTTGAATAACCCAAGGCACCTGTCTCCGAGCTGGATAAAAGTCAATCTCGAAGTCTGCCTCAGGCACGCAGAATTTCCAGGTCGTCGACACTTGACCAACCATTAGTCCTCGTGTGGACGAATGTAGTGTGATAGCACCGGGGCTATTAACTGTTGTGCGATTTTCTTTCATCGAGTCGACTTGGTGTGGCAGCGCAAAGTGGAGCAGGCCTGCCGATTCACAAGAAGTACCCTCGACCTCCCAATTTATTGAGTAGTCTGTGCGCGATTCCATCGAAACAATTCCACCGCGCACGATCCACGATGCAAACGTATCGTATACAGTATTGACCTTGTCTTTTGGAAGTATTGCGATTCGAAGTGTACCGGAGTATTCAGCGTTCGCTACCAGCGACGTGATAGTCTTGTTCGAGATAGTCTTTGTCGACATGGTGCTGTTCCTGGGTGAGCCCGTCATATTTGGCTGACACAAAAGCCATTCTGCTCAAGAGTACTGAATCCATGCATCGATTAGAGCCAGTGGCACAAGTTCGAAGCTTGACACCGATTTCGTCTCACGATTAAATTTCGTACGACGGCTTCGACTTGGTAAATTCCATTGCAGAAATAGTCAGGTCGTTGTGGATTCCATGTTCGTACCATCGAACAGTACCATTGACTTCCGTTACAATCTAACGATACGTTTGATCCGTTCTCTTTTGTCGCAGGTTTGCCAAGCATATCGCTATTAACATCAATATCGCGCATTTTATTAGCGTTCACCATCGACATTTCGTCAGGTAAACTTTCTCGTCATTTGCACGAACCTATCGCTGTCAGTTATGCTCTTCAATTCTAAGACTGCCCATAGTCGCGCGAATCCATAAGCTTTACGCTGGTATCAACTCTATATCTTTAAAGATCGAGATCTGACACGAGGATTGGTTCTGCGTGCGGAGAAAGCAGGGTATAAAGCCATTGTTGTGACGGTTGATACGCCCTTGCTTGGTCATCGGGAACCAGACGTATAAGGGTAGCAAACCTGCACGCCGAAGGGCGCTTCTTTTGGTAGCTTAATGGAGTATGGCTGAGCCCATGCCGGGTAGTTCTCGAACATATTGTTCGTCGGCTCAAGCACTTGCTTTGCTTTCCAGATGCACAGATTCAACGCTACGAAGCGTTAGCATTTGCAGGCTTGAGTGGTGGAGTGAATTAAATTAAACAGCGGCTGAGCCACACAGATTTTATATATTAAATATCTTGCCTGATTAAATTCAGTATCATTTTTCGAAATAGTTTTTGCTGTTATGACAAGGGCTAGGTATGGTTAGGGATAGCTCAAGAAAATACAAAAACCCATATAAAAAGAGGCCCCAAATTGGCATTTCGTACTTCTGCGAAACGCCAACAGAAAGAGTTAATATTTTGGATGTATTAAACTATTAGCGATAGATATTCATTTATAAAAAATCCTGATTTGTTGGGCTTTTACCCAGTATATTTTTTTGCGACATATTATAAGTAGGTAAAAAGTTTAACTAGTTATGACTGCAGTAAATAAAAGAGGCCCCAAATTGACAGTTTACCTTAGTAATACTTAGAACATTACGCCGGCAGTTTTTTTCATTACCGTAATTTACCACCGAGAACATTCCTGAAACCTTCTTTCGGGACAGCAGCGATTTCAACGACGCAACCTCTCGACCAGCTTAGAGCGAAAGCAGCGCTTTTATCACGGTTCGAAGGTAGGTACTTTGTAGGCAAAAATGACCAATCAGAGCCTACCTTCGGTTTGCCTACAAAGGCCTTTTTTCACACGTTTGCCAACAGCGAAGGCAAAAACTAGCAGTTGTAGGTATTTTTGATTGGCTGTTTTTTGCTTGGAAGCACCCAATCGGACTTAGTTAAAGATAGAAGATAATCCTCCCACGGTAATTAGTCTGTGTGCAAAAATAGTCTGTGTTCGGAATTAGTCCGGCACGGACTAATTTAGGTGAATGAGTTCTCAAAACTTCCTAATTAATCTGGCACAGTTGGCCCCCTATACCATAAAGTGAGTACAACGTACCGTAAAGAATGATGTCAAAAGCAGAGCAGCTTCACAGAGGGCGGGGGCTTCCTGCAAATCGATCCCGCTGATATCAATGGTTTTAAAGACGCTCTTGCTGAAGTAAAGATATCGTAAGAAAGATTGATACAGGTCAGGAAAAATTAACCATTATATTTTTAACACTTTTTCAACTTGTTCTTTATTCTTCGAAGTATGTCTTTGATAACTCTGGTAATAAAATCGTACCAATATAGATTTAGGCATATTTTAGAGCTGTGACTAGCCTGGCCAAAACTAACTCGGCGTTACAGAAGTTATTATTACTTGGCAGCCTATCATCAATCTATTTTTAAAAAGGTCCGTATTCGCTTTTTTCTGAGATTTTAGATCGCCCGGATGCAATTGTTAAAAGTATAAGTAGAACACGACTAGTTCATTCGACTTCAAAGGCTTAATATGGAAAAGCCCAGACTGCTTATGCATGTTGGTGGCCCTCGGTTAGCTGGATTGCTTGGATACCAGCCAGCTATCTACCCATTGTCAAGCAAATAAGGAGCATCTAATAATTCGTTTTTCTAATTATTTTTTTCTTCTTGCTTATAGAATAGAACGACACCTAAGATCAATTTTTAAATTAAAACTTGTCCCAAAAGTACTTCTAAGTTAATAAAATCCTAACCCAATAGAAACTATCAGTCGTGACACAACGGTTTTTTTTTTACGGTACGCTGTACTCACGTTATGGTACAGGGTGTGTGTGACACTTAGTTTAACCCAGACTTATAAATTAGTCTGGCACAGACTATTTCCGAACATACCTTAATTAGTCTGTGTTCATTAATTGTCTGGCACAGACTATTTAAGGTAGCACAGCTCAAAACTCAGGTTCGAAATTAGTCTAAAGGAGTACTGAGTCATGACAAACTCAAAACTCTGGTTCGAAATTAGTCTGGCACAGACTAAAGGAGTAACTGTACTGAGTCATGACAAAATACTAGCTTCTTTTACATCATTGGCTTAAATAGAGTCTGTGCGCACTTTGCTGGATGCAAAAGGTTCTCACGGTAGGAAAGTCGTAGATACGCGCTGATAGGCTAGTTTTGCCTACCTACAAAGTACCTACCTTCGAACCGGGAGAACCACTAATATTAGGTTAGTTTAAAAAATCGCTCAACCGCTGAGTTCTAACAGCTGTTGGTTTCAACGACGCCACCTCTCGACCGCCTTATATAGTGGGAGCCACGTCTTTTGGATCTGAGGGCGTTTCGGGACCGCTATGAGCAATAGAACAACTAGGTCGGACCAGCGCGACGTGGCGTCTCATCATTGGTTAAAAATCTATGTCACACACCTTCATGTTCACTTAAGTACGCCAGAAATTCTCCCTCCCTTCTTCCTCATTCCAGAATAGAGAACTTTCGCAACTTGCTGGAGTTGGGTTTCAATTTCAGATAGACACATCTATGCACACTAGAACTCAACTGAAAAGGGGATCGAAATTGCATATTTCGCACAGCTGCATTCCCATCACCAGTAGAATTCGTACTTTGGAAGCCGCAATGCGTCTACGGAAGCCACTCGTAGGAGCTTGCGATGGAAGAGCGTCGACTTCAAAAACAGATAAGGAGCGTGAGAAGATGATGCACGAGTTCATTTTAAAAGTCAACTGCGTTTAAAAAAGTGTTATTTGTCTCCTTGGTCGTCATCCTTCTCCGAGCAGTTTTTAGACACCATATCCTGTTCGTGATCACCTCCATCGAGTGAGGACGTCGTGCTGCGTGATTCCTCCTCATCACTACCATCTAACGATTCGTCATGTTTTGCATCGTCGGATTTTCCAAATTCGTCTTGGGAGGCTTGGATACCGTGGTTTGAGACGTCGTAGGCAAACGTCACGCCGCATACAATCAAGTGCCCGAAAATGACTCCCTTTGTTCATATGCAAAAACACGGGCATAAGCACTCGAAACAGAACTCATGTTATTGTAATTTCTTACCTCAAAGCCAAAATTATATACACCGAATACTACACTTGACGCGGAAACATAAGAATTCAGAGCTACAATGCTCTTTTCATAAAGCATTTCATCCAGTACATTGAAAGCCACGTATTGGACGCAAATAGTGCAGTGCTTTCACAATCGAAGAGGTCAGGCCGATTGAAATGACCCACGGCACACAAACCAAATATGGGGGGATGATTCATACAATTAAAATGAAAAAGGTGACTGTCGTCGCAAGGTACATGAAGTCGGCATTCTACTCACGATAGGGCAAATGAAATTGACATGTAATGAGTGCGCAGAACAAGAAATACGGCAATATTTCGACTTACCACTATCGTAAACGAGACCATTGTTACAATAGCGTGAATACTCGCCATTTTCAGCGGCAGGAAGAAAACGCCTTCAATCACTTTTTGCAAAGACCTGACAACCTCTGGCCTTTTGTCGACTTGGATATGTAGCAGGTCCTGAACGAATCTTTCGATAGGATCCCAATCTGTACACAGTAGATAAAATAGCGATGAGATGAAAAAAATGACCGCACGCCAAGACTTACGAAGGCTATAACCAGTGTGAAAAGCAGGAAAACCAGTTGAGCCACAGATTCAACGGCAATGCTGCTAACTTCTAGTCCCTTCGACGTCCAGTCGGGGAGCTGAACCGACGTTAGGTTCACCGATTCAACTTTCAAGTACGCGAAAGTCAAAGCTTCCGCAAGCGTCATATTCTCAGGGAGTCATAATTTAGAAAAAATTGATACATGAGATGTGGTATTTCCGTCAAGAGATTTGGCGTCGACGTAATACGTCTTCACCAAGCTTTTAAGTGGTGGCCACCACATTGTGTCGTTGTAATTGTCTTCAACGCCACTGATGGCTTGCGACATCATTTGGCGACTGTTTTCGACTTGTTCACTCCATACCTGTCGCGTACGCTCGTCATTAATAAAGTTTTCTTGCACCCACTTAAACAAATCGATGGCTGCACGACTTCCTTCGATGTAACTGTCGGTGCCAAGAAATAAAATGACAAATGCTCCCTATCCGCCAGTTCCATCATGCCATAGGTAAGTTTCATCACGAATACAGCGTACAGTAAAATAATATGCATTACCGTGATCAAAAATCCCAGGATAAGCAGCAGTGACACGAGTACTTCGTCAGACAAGAAGTAGCGGTAATAGAATATACGCCGATCTAGAATCTTGATAAGACTAAGAGTCGCAATCCAGACGCCAATGAAAATTGTCACTAAGATCACAGAGCAATTCTCGATAGTATAAGCTGTCAATATTGTTGCATCGGGCCCGAGACCATGAGCTCCAGACTCAGTGGAGCTGAAAGCTCCATCGTCATCTCTTACCAACTTAAAGATTTTCACTTCGGCTTCCAAATCTATTTCTTCACATCGCAGTAAATTGTCAAATAACGTCGACGTGAAGTGACAAATGTTGTCAGATCTTCGTTCTCCAACTGTGTAGGAGGTCGTGAATTATTTCAGTCATTATGTTTTCCTTATCTTTTCCTACCACTGACTGTCGCCTATCCTCATCCCTTTGCGCCAACCACACTTTCTCAAATGGATCTCAACAGTTGAGATACAAGTCCGAAATCTTAAACCTAACCGCGATTGAGATGAGATTGAGTTTGTGATTTGCCCTAAACCACGCCTTACTCAAACTAAAACTGAAACCTTCTCGATTTTTATGTTTCGAAAGTTCTCTAATCTGCCGGCTCGAAGAAAAATAATAAAGCTCTTCTGTGCGATCGTTGGGGTGGCGGGCAGCGCCTTTTCGGTGCGAGTGGATGAAAGCGACATCGTCGATGATTTGAAGGACGCGATCAAGGAGAAGAAGCCGAACTTTCTCAAAGACGTCGACGCAGACGAGCTGCAGCTCTTCCTGGCGAAGAAGGGCGACGCGTGGCTGACGGAGGCAGATGTGAAGAAAGGCGTGGAGGACACCACTGGCTTGAAGCTGTTGGATTCGGCGGGAGCGAGGCTACGGCGTGTGGGATTGTCGGATCAGGATGTCGGCGGAGTGGATGAAGAAGAAGAAGCAGAAGGTAGAGGCCCTGTGAACGTGCTGGTGGTGGTTCCCGGGAAATGGCGGCTTGTTCCAGCTTTGGCGACCGTTTTGAACAAGAAGAGAAAACTCTGTGAAATAAGCGACTTGATAACACCATCTTCGTTCGCACAATGTAAGGGAAGTGGCAGTTGGGTGAAATGGTTAAAGAAACTCAATGGTCAGATTGAGTGTCATCGAGTTGAAGGTCCTGACGACAAAACACCGATTCCGGTTGTGCTCTTAAACGAAACGTTCGCAAGATTTGAGGAAAATTGCAAGCAGATCAAATTTAGTCAGAACGACTGTGAATTTGTAAGGAAGCTGTACCATGGTTTGTCCACTCCTTACGACAGCGAAGCAGCATTTGCAGAGAAAGCGCGGGAATTGCTAACAGAATACCTGCTTGTTGACAATCCAGTCTCGACGATCACACCGACAAGTGTTAATGGATCAGTGTCGGATGGTTCCTATCGTTTTGGAGAAACGTTGCTACTTAATTTGGAATGCAAACTTCAAAAAGGAGACGGTGGTGGGGATCCAACAATGCAGAACGTTGCATACTACATCATGAACTTACCAGTTGTGATCGACCGTCAATTCCCTTGTTTCTTGGTGGATATATGTGGACCATTGATAAGTGTGTTTGGAATTGTAAACACGGGCGACGAAGATGCGATCTGCGAGCCTCTAGTCATGAGCTTCCCACTACTTTTTTTCGACAACGAGTGGTTGATGGTAACGTTGACTCGCATGTGTGCGTCATTGAAATTTGCTGTGCAGGAGCTGACGGATGCTTGCTACAAGCTCAGTGCTAGTCGTCAAAACCTTGCTATTTGTCCGGGTGCAACTACTCTCGATCGATTGAGATTCCCGTATAAAGACTCTGTTGAATGCAACGGAGCTTACATCTCATTTCAGTATGTCGAAGTGGTTCACCGGTATGTTTTTAAGGCATGTCATGCTGGAGACAATGTTATCGTCAAGTTTGCCAAGCGATACGGGAAAGAAGTCCATGAATATTGTTCGAGCAAGGGATTTGCTCCCAAACTGTTGTTCTGCGAATCTTTACCAAATGGTTGGGTATTCGTTGTTATGGAACAAGTTCCATTGTTTCCCCTTCGTCAGGCCAATAGAATGATAGTTCATGATCAACTGCTTAAGATCGAAAAACTCTAAAAGAAGCATCTTTCGTACATGGCGATCTTCGGGAAAATAACGTGATGTGGGATCCTGTCAAGAACCGAGTCGTATTGATCGATTTCGATTGGTCAGGAAAGGATGGGGTCGACACGTATCCACCATTTATGAATGCTGAAATAGCATGGCCACAAGGAGCAGAGTGTGGGGAGCCGCTTCGAGTTGCTCATGATGCGTATTGGCTTGCTTCGATAGCTGACCGATTGACATGATCCCAGTTTGGC
Organism: Sclerospora graminicola; assembly: GCA_001887855.2. Classification (NCBI taxonomy): domain Eukaryota; phylum Oomycota; class Peronosporomycetes; order Peronosporales; family Peronosporaceae; genus Sclerospora; species Sclerospora graminicola. The sequence continues at coordinate 8,103 of MIQA02000746.1, read as the reverse complement.
ATTCTGATTTATTATCATCCGTATTTCTTTGAATCAATAGACTTAAAGAGGAAGCATGATTCGTTCGTAGTGGGTATCATTCCACGTGGTACCTGTCAATTTTTTTTTTAATTCTGACAAATAATTTCAGGAACGAAACCATTTTTTGATCTTACATTGAAATATTCAAAATCTTACTGATTGAAAATTTATCAAACAAGGTCAGCTGGATTAATTACCTCATTGAAATTATACCGTAGCTGGTTCTTGTTCTGTATCTAAAAACAACATTTGACCTTTTCCTCTTGAAGTAGCTGTATTGTATGGGGTTTTTTGCATAATGTGATACAAATTGAAAATATTCGCAAGATGTGATACAAAGGTGTTTAAAACAGCGAATATCTGTAAAATACTTGAGCACCGGTAAATTACACTTGCTGCCTGACGGTCTTGTTGGTACAATGTACTGGGCACACGGCACACTGTACCACCAATGACGAGCGCACAGATATCATGTTAGATCAGTACATATACGCACGCTGGTGCAGCTCAGTGGTCGAGCGCTCGTTTAATACACGAGAGGTCGGTGGTTCGATTCCACCCATCAGCATTGATTCGGCCTTGGTGCGGCCCCAGGCATACAGAGGGATATCGTCTCACATACACAAGAAAGAATTCTTTTGACCATTCAAGTGCTTTTTTTGACCGTTTAAGTATTGTTTTGATCGTTCTAGTGCCTATTTAGTGTAAGTTCTAAGATGCCGCAAAGCGACAAGTGGCCTTGTTGTGTCCTGTTGTGCCACAGCGCGTGCACATGTACGGCTTCCTGGCTTTCCCGCCAACTTCACCCTGGGACCGGATGCGTCTCTTCTTTGGTCGTCCAGCTTGGCGCACATAAGCCGCAGGTTGGATGCTCAAGTCACGCTCCAGGAGATGGTCTTCCGGGACTTCGATCGTCCCAATGCTCGCTTGGTACGAAGCTACTGTGTAGCAGTCGCCCATCAATTCGTAAGCCGTATCAGCCATATTTCTTGCCAGCAACGTCGCAATCAAATGGCGGCACGGAATTCGGTGCTGTTTCCATGTTGAACAAAAACAATTCGCTGTCTTGGTGTCAACGCGGCGGTGCTTGAGCTGGTTGGTGACTCGAGCGACAAATGCAACGTTGTCAGAGCTAAAAGTCACCCCATATTCCGCTGCTTCCATCAATTGACCCTGGAGCTTCCGTTCCGCCCGGGGGGTAATGACACGGGCCGCTTCCGACCACTTCCTGCCGATTTTGACACGGTTGTAGCACTCGCTCATTACAATTTTCATGTATGACTTGAAGAACTCATATGGTTGCATGTAGCGCGGCTTTAAGCGGAGGCTCTTCGCTTGCTCACTTTCCACGAAATTTGTTGTGCGCCACCCGTACATTGGTGTCGTGTCGTAGTGAGGGTGGAGTGCCCACTTTGAAACGGGAATGGCGTTCAAATATACCACAGCTGCCGCGTTTACAGCACCCAACTTGGCCATTGCAACATCAAAGTCCACGCGCGATGTCGCAGCATTTGCTTCCCACACAAATTTCTCTTGGGTTACTGACAGCCGAACCGTTTTGTCACTCCTCATGTTCCCTATATTGCCAAAAAGCGTCAGTACTGCAATGGAGTGAGTACAGCTGAGCTCGTACCTATTATATGGCGAACGCAGAACATATTGAAGATGTTGAGCTCTTCGGCGACAGAGACCAGGCCCAGATTGCGATCACTGAAAACTGGACTGGTAGTCAGCGAAAAGCCGTGAGCCATAACATGGCTAAAAAACCACGAGTAGTTATCATGGTCTTCAACAGGGGCAAGTGCAACAGCGGCAATCTTGTTGGCAAAGTTTCCATCGCGACCGACCAGTACGATTTGAATCCCGTTGTACTTGCGATGCTTCATGTGGGCGGCGTCGACACCGTAGAGCCCCTGGCCATTTGAGAACCACAACGGGTTGAGAACAACAATCGCACGATGGAAACGACCTTTGGCGTCGCACTGCAGATCCGTCCGTACACCTGGATTTAGACGCTGGAACTCGGACAAGAAACTGGGCAAGAAACCAATTGTCGTAGGATCTTCAGCAAAAAATTCTGCTGTCAACGTGTCCTTGGCACGGTACATCACACGCCGGGAGGCGGCCATCTTGGCTTGGTGACGCAACTGGGTCACCAGTGCCTTTGCCGGGGTGGACGGATCTGCAGCGAGCGCACCACGGATGACAGAACTGGACACTATCTGGGCTCTTGAAGGTTTTGCAACACTGACACAGTTCTGGTGTTCTAAATTCCCACCGGTCACATGCCAATCGCCTGGGCCGTTTCCATTACGGAAACGTGCCAAACGAATGTACCATTCGCATCCTGTGTCTGCACTGTCACAGTGCACATGGCGAAAAGTGCCACCTCTTGAGGACACGACGGCGCATTTTCCTTGTGCCAGTGCAACATCTTTCATCGCTTGAACAGCTTCCTTCCCCGTCGCCCATCTTTGTGTCTTCAGCTCGTCCATCACTTCCTTGCTGCGTAAGAAAATGAAAGTGTGGAGACGCACGTGCTCAAGTGTAATTTACCGGTGCTCAAGTGTAATTTACCGGTGCTCAAGTATTTTACAGATATTCGCTGTTTTAAACACCTTTGTATCACATCTTGCGAATATTTTCAATTTGTATCACATTATGCAAAAAACCCTATTGTATGCAATCATCATTTTTTTGTCATTGATTCCATCTATATTAAAGTCTTTAACAACCATTTGTAAATGAATTTGCTTTTAAAATCGCTACGTATTCAGAATTTAAGTGGATCATCTTATCAGTAGCAAAGTAGCTGTGGCTTAGGAATATCGCTGATAGTTTGAAATGGCGACCACGAGTATAGTAGTGAGAGAACAAATTCTTCTGAAGCAGACGGTTCCCGGTGTCGTAACATTGGGTGTATTCTGCTATCTAGCATGGTAGATTCCGAACTAATCCATTTTATGCCGGAATGGTTTATCAACAGATAAAGAATTTTAAATGCACGAAAACAAAGGGTAACCCGATCCGCGTACAGTACCCCGATTTCACATTCCGAGTAACCCTCAATAAGATCATTTTCATACCCTCGTAAACAGCCGATTTGGGACAGGCATTATTATTACATGGTTTAGCGTCTTTGCGCTGCTTTGATACTGTACTTTCTTTCTTGGCTTGGTATTTTTCAGGTGAGTAGGTCATCTTTTATATAAGTTATGTATTATTAATATAATACTATAAACTTTATATTTGTTAGAATTAAAAATAAAATTTTGATCATGCTTCCTCTTAAGTCTATTGATTCAAGTAGGAAATACGGGTGATAATAAATCAGAATGCCGGACTGGGGATCATGTCAATCGGTCAGCTATCGAAGCAAGCCAATACGCATCATGAGCAACTCGAAGCGGCTCCCCACACTCTGCTCCTTGTGGCCATGCTATTTCAGCATTCATAAATGGTGGATACGTGTCGACCCCATCCTTTCCTGACCAATCGAAATCGATCAATACGACTCGGTTCTTGACAGGATCCCACATCACGTTATTTTCCCGAAGATCGCCATGTACGAAAGATGCTTCTTTTAGAGTTTTTTTATCTTGAGCAGTTGATCATGAACTATCATTCTATTGGCCTGACGAAGGGGAAACAATGGAACTTGTTCCATAACAATGAATACCCAACCATTTGGTAAAGATTCGCAGAACAACAGTTTGGGAGCAAATCCCTTGCTCGAACAATATTCATGGACTTCTTTCCCGTATCGCTTGGCGAACTTGACGATAACATTGTTTCCAGCATGACATGCCTTAAAAACATACCGGTGAACCACTTCGACATACTGAAATGAGATGTAAGCTCCGTTGCATTCAACAGAGTCTTTATACGGGAATCTCAATCGATCGAGAGTAGTTGCACCCGGACAAATAGCAAGGTTTTGACGACTAGCACTGAGCTTGTAGCAAGCATCCGTCAGCTCCTGCACAGCAAATTTCAATGACGCACACATGCGAGTCAACGTTACCATCAACCACTCGTTGTCGAAAAAAAGTAGTGGGAAGCTCATGACTAGAGGCTCGCAGATCGCATCTTCGTCGCCCGTGTTTACAATTCCAAACACACTTATCAATGGTCCACATATATCCACCAAGAAACAAGGGAATTGACGGTCGATCACAACTGGTAAGTTCATGATGTAGTATGCAACGTTCTGCATTGTTGGATCCCCACCACCGTCTCCTTTTTGAAGTTTGCATTCCAAATTAAGTAGCAACGTTTCTCCAAAACGATAGGAACCATCCGACACTGATCCATTAACACTTGTCGGTGTGATCGTCGAGACTGGATTGTCAACAAGCTTAGCAATTCCCGCGCTTTCTCTGCAAATGCTGCTTCGCTGTCATAAGGAGTGGACAAACCAACCACTTCCCTTACATTTTGCGAACGAAGATGGTGTTATCAAGTCGCTTATTTCACAGAGTTTTCTCTTCTTGTTCAAAACGGTCGCCAAAGCTGGAACAAGCTGCCATTGCTCGGGAACCACCACCAGCACGTGGATTTGATCAGTGGATGGAGGCTTCATACCCATCAGCACTTTCTTAACGCCTGACTCCCCCTGCAGCTCATAGTCTTCATGCATCAGCGCTTCGATGACTGCAGTTTTCTCTCCCTTCTTCAGTTTCTTCACATCTTCAGTACCGGACTCCAGCCACGCGTCGCCCTTCTTCGCCAGGAAGAGCTGCAGCTCGTCTGCGTCGACGTCCTTGAGATAGTTCGGCTTCTTCTCCTTGATCACGATCTTCAACGCGGACACCGAAGCAGCCTCGTCGATGTCCACCTCGAACGCGTTGCCCGCCACCCCAACGATCGCACAGAAGAGCTTTATCATTTTTCTTCGAGCCGGCAGATGGAGGGAGAATTTCTGGCATACTTAAGCGGACATGAAGTTGTGTGACTATAGATCCGTGTGTATCAAACGTCTGTATAATACACTGTTTTATACAGACGTATTATACAGCATTAAAAATACATACGTATTTAACGTATTTTTTTCTTTTCGAGCTAGATAGACAGGAATCGACTGTAAGGTTTGAAGTGTAAACCCATTCTACACCCTAAACTAGCGTAGAAATAGCTTTTATAGAGTAGTTAAGGTAAACGACCAGTTTAGTGCACGATTTTGGATCATTTCGGAGATTTTATCCAGTAACGTAACAAAACGAATCTGATATATCAGAAAACACCACGTTAAAGTCCTTTTAGCGGAGGTTTTTATCCACAGCGCTGCAGCTTCAGGGCATTATTTTATAAAGTTCTGCGAGTTGGAGAAAATCAGTCATATTTAGACCCTTTTTACTGCGTACCGGTTTAGTGCACGACTACTGGTCGGATGCTTCTGCGAGCATTTCTTTGGTAACCAGCCTGCCTGCGATGTTGATCGTTGTTCTACGCTTCTTCTGCTTGCGTACAGGCTCTGGGGGGGGAGTGAGGATCGCATTCTGGACTGTGGCGACCACATTCGGGCGGCGAACAAGCCAGGAAGCATTACCAAAGTCGCCTTTCACTCCCCCAGCTTGATATTCACCGAGACGCTTGTGGAGTTGAACCAGTGAGAGAGGGTAGAGTCCAGTAGCCCGGAAGCCCTCGACAGCATTGCTGGAGTGCTCAATGATGGCGCTGCGGTATGCATCGCACGCAATCTCGATGGCTGTCTTTTTTGACAGCGTTGGGTCCGCCGTTTCATACATTTGAAGTTGCAGACGCTCGCGGACAATTGTCTTGAAAGGCTTGAACACGGCCACGTCAAGCGGCTGAAAGAGGTGCGTCGCGTTTGCTGGCAAGGCGATCATCAGGATGCCATGGTCGCAGCAGAAGTTCACCGACTCTGAAAAACAATAAAAAACAATAACCCATTAAAACTGATTATGAACTATAATATCATGATAAGAAGGTTTTGCAGAACTTGCCAATATTCACATGCGTGGAAGAGTTATCCAAGATCAAAATGACTGGCTTTTGAATCGCCTGGGCTTCCAGCACGGTAGAGAAGATCACCAACCAGTCCTTGAAGATCATGGCATTGCTGAATCCCTTTGGCGCACCAGTGACGCGCGCGCCATCAATTGAGAGCGCTGCAAGCTCTGTCTTGAGCAGTCGAACGCCAGGGAGGATGATGAGGGGAGGAACAGCGAACCCAGACGCACTAACGGCCGCCACCACGGACATGTGGAAGTTGGGCTTGATCTCCTGCGTCCACACGTTCGTGGAGCCTCTGATGGCGATGACGGTGCTGGTCGTGGACTTCGGCATAAACGAAGTCTCGTCCATGTTAAAGACCCGCGACGGGTCGATCCTCTTCTTGACGATCAGCTTGGCCATCGTGTTAAAAAGCATGTCGACTGACGACTTCCCGACAGCGTTTCGCACTCTTCCGATGCTCTGCGCAGTGCGCGGCACGAGCACCGGGTGGCGACCAAGGAAGCGCGAGTACCAGCCAGACGTGAGTTGCGTCGACTGGCTGGCTCTCGTGCGCCGCTGCAGCGCGTCGTGGATCATGCTGGCGCGCTTCATGATCTCCGTGCGGGCAACAGGTAGGCCCACGCGCTGCATGGCGGCAATCCACTCCACCAGGTGACTCTCCAGGTCCGCTGAGATTGCAGGCTTCGTGCCGCGGCGCAGCCCTTCGATCGGAATCCCGCTTTGCCGGCCCTTCGCCTTCTTGAACAGCGTACGTAGTGGAATAGACGACGTCCGCGCGACCTCGGCGTACGATTCACCGTCGCGCACTCTCTCCAAAGCATCGACGACGTCTTGCTTCTCGTATTGCCCGCGGCGCACCACCATCTCTTTTTTTCTTCTTGTTTCGTTTGCTCCCCCTCCACACACGGGAAAGACTCCGGACCCCGCATAATCAGCAACCCGCATACAGATGGGGTGCACATGGACAAGTCAATTTGCCAGTTCGTAGAGTTTGTACCCCATAGATGGTACCCCGTGCCAGATAATATAATGGAGTGTCTAGCCAGAAATTAACGGAGGGAGAACAAACGTGATCTCGCTCACGCTGCGTCTGCTCGACGTACAGTTGGGAATGTTCAGCGGAATGTCTAAAGTAATCACAAAAAGTGAGCCACGTAACCACGTAGAATATTCTCCTTCTAGCGAAGCGAAACAAACCCTGCTCAGGAGGGGGACCCGTTGCCTCCGAGATCGCCTCCAAACTGGCAGTACGTTTCAGAATCTTCAGTGAAAGTGCACCACTTTTACGAACAAGCGCAAGTGATGCCTCTTCGCGCCCATACTGCCCAAACCGTATACCTGTAAGTGTCGAATCGGTACTGAGCGAGCAAACTTTGACCTTCTAGTTGTACAATGTGACTTCGCCATTGCGCAACGCGACAAAAACACCTCGGGTATCTTTCGTGCGCTGGAGGCTGAAAGCTTCAAGAGCCACAATGTCAACCCCATGGTTACGCTCCAATTTTTTTTGCCCTTAAAATGGTACGACGTAAGATTCCGGTTCATGGACGCAATCACGACGCTCTTCTCTAACTGCACCAGGCCACATGCCGGTAATTCAAGTTCAATCACCCATTTGAGTAGTTCTCCGTTCTTGTTCATATACACAGAACCATTTCGCGTAGTGACAACAAGTCGACAGAAGTCCAAAAGCCACAATTTCCACAGGTACGCCGGGAATTTTAACCTTTTGGATGAAGGACGTGCCCTGCGGATCCAAGACATATACCATGCCACCCTCTGTTGCAACAACCAGGCTTAATATCCCCACACAGTAGAAAAGAAGTTAACGTTATAACAAGTGGTGTGAGTTTTTGTTTGTCGTACCAGCTAACCGCATCTTTATCATTCATGTCCTTTTTGATTGACGCCATACAGGTGACACAAAGAATGCTCAATAAGAGGATCATCCATAAATCTCGACAGGTATTCAGCTTGTTCTTCAATGTTATCGATTGCCAACAGACCACGCGATCGCTTTGACAACCGAATTCTTAACCCGCTAGTGTCATTCAACACCTCACACAGTTAAAACCAACCGTATCGTTTGACTAAAATCACCTA
>MIQA02000744.1:9564-23035 GCA_001887855.2 Sclerospora graminicola | reverse complement strand
TATTATACAGACGTTTGATACACACGGATCTATAATTACTACTGCTATCCCTAACATATGTTTAAATACAGTGGAACGATCATCTGGTTTATTTGTCACGGTTTTGACTTTCACCCTTCTGGGTATTTTCCAAAAGGTGTAGTAAGGCTGCAGCCAAGTACCGAAAGTAGCAGCATTCCCAAAATAGTACTAGTACCAACAACGTCAAACGGAAAAAGCGTCCGCATGGCGTTTAATGCATTGGGAGCTTTTGTCGTGGCGGTTGCATTCAATGGCCAAGTACGGTTGATCCTTCAACTTTCCCTCACATTTCCAGAGCTGATGTTCCTCTCGGCCGGGCCTGCGCTTCAGAGCAAGAGGCCTCTGAGTGCACCACCAATTGATGCACAATGGGTGCTGCGGATACGAAGCCCGTGACCGAAGTTGCGGCGTCCAAATCAACCGCGATGCCCTGATATGGTACCGCGAGATAGCCGTCCGTGTCCCCATTTCGGACTCGAAACGGGGGCAAAAGTGTAATTTCTGATTCAAGAGTTAGAATTTAAATGTTGACCGATCCCATCGGCATCGCACCATACCTACAAATCTGCTTATATGCCATGACACCCTATTGACTACAAGGTTGACAAACCCTAATTATTTGTCACACAATTTTGTCCATCTCGATTGTATACAGTGGCGCCATTAGGGGGGTCATATCTTTCCGTCCAGGTCTATATTGCTATTATCAAGAACGCGTACTCTACGAAGACGACCAAATGGGTGCATTTGTTGCACGTAAGCTGTGCTTCGGGAGTGTTGGTATGTATACTAAGTTTTGTTCTGTAAGCATCTTTACTAGCTGTTGGTATGATTCTTGCCAATAAATTGACTAGAGATAGTTCCTGATTTTTAAAACGCTTATTCCTAACAATTATGACTAAAAAACACATCCGGGGGTGTAACCTATATTGGTCGTTAATAACGACCGCATACCGCCTTCCAAAGAAACTGTTTTTTTTTTATATCGGTCGTTTTACAAAAAAAGACTATAATGAAAAAAATTGATCCAAAACGACTGCACCCAAACAGCATAATGCATTCAACCTATGCTTGCCAGCCCTGTTTTTATCGCATAGTCAGTCAAAACCTTTTTTACCTATTAAAAAACTGTTGGCAACTAAGTTTCTAAGGTTATTACCCTAGTTAATAACTCAAGGTCCTTAAAAAATAATCTAAAATCTCAAATCGCTCCAAAAACGAGTTTGACTATTCTTATCTTGATGATGCACATGGCATAAACGCTCGTAAATCAACAGAAGCTCCCTTACGGTAGTTTATTCAAGTACTGAACATTTTTGTGATCAATTTTCCATATGGACGGCTTCTCAAGCTGAAGTTACGAGATATGGATCCCAACAATCATTACTTGAGACTGGAAAATTTTGAGCTGAATTCTTTCGTTATTGATTAAACTTGTAAGATCTAGAGTCACTAAACATCACGCAGGAATAGTACAGGAGATGTTTAGTATATTTCTCATCTTAAATTTCTGTGCTAGCTGTCGTTGAAACTTCACTGCCACCGTTTTGCCGCTGCCAATGTCGGTCGGACCAAAACCTGAAACAGATTGTCTTTCAGTTATAAAGATGATAAATTCGATTAAACATCGACTGCAATAGTTCCTAAAGCCTTGATCCTGCTTCGCTGGCGCCCAGGTGGTTACATAGTGTGGGGATGTCCATTTTTTGGACCATATCAACTTTGTGATATCATTAACATCGGATTTTCTCGCGTGAAAGAGGGAAAAAGCTGTCGTCGTTATGCTTCATCCATTCATGGACCCCACTTGAAAAGAGGGATGTCGAGCCCTTTTCGCAAATCCGTATATATTTGGGAATCACTAAACATCTTCCGTGGATTCACTCTAAGTTTGTTATGGACGTTGGGTCATATGTTAAAACCTGCGCATTTTGGCATAATTTTGCCAACATGGCTTTCACAGTATAGGTTTATGTATTGTGTAATTCTCACTGTTTCTTTTACGAAACACCTTCTATAATACAGTGTACCTTTTTTCAGGTACGAATTTCACAAAAACTGCACAACATATTTGGATCAATTTTTCTCGACTGTATGCCTACACAAACCCTGCAATAACGCAGAAAAAAACAAGGGAGAGCGGCAAAAATCGCTTGTTGTGTATGGGGAAATTCATAGTTTCTACTTTGGTGAAGTGACTTGCGAATTAATTAACGGGAAGGTATAAAATACATTCGGCCAAGGGCGCCTTCTGATTGGTAGAAAATACGGACCAAGGGCGTAGATGCCGGATGGCATCGCCAAGTGTACCCACCAGCAGCAGGACGGTGTCAGGGCATGGAATCGAGCCAGATGGGTGTGGTCGAGATGTTTTTGTAATGGGGCTAGCTGTAGATGGGCCGTCCGGGTCAGGTGAGCCGGATGACCTCAGACAGTGGATGACCAAAGAGCGGATTGTTTGGAAGGTGTATGTGCGAAGGGTCCTGGAAAAATGTTGGGTTTTGCAGAGGACGGACGAGGCGCCAGCGGTAGACGCGGAGCTGCTAAGGAAGGGTTAACGCCAGCGGTCAAGTGAGCTTATATGGATGGCTATCCGGGTCGAGCCGGTTATTTGATGAGCGGTACACCAAGGAGCATCCGGCCGATCCGGCTGGGTTTGGTGTACAGTACACAAAAGAGATCCGGATGAAGCTAACTGGACTATTTCCGGGAAGGCGGCTTCTCATTCTCGTCCTCCTTCAGAATCAACCTTGGCCGTCACCGTCGCGTTGTTTCCATTACTAAAGTAAGAGCTATACCATCGCTCTGAGCGCTGCAGATTGAACGCTAGCGCAAAGACCTCGAAAAGATTGAATCCATGGCTGGGCTTGAGAGGACAAAGTACCGCTTGCGAGAGTCGCTTCAAGGAAGCACCACCATCTTGCCCATGGACCAAGAACAAATAATATTACAAATCGAAAATCTGAATTGGATGGTAATCATAAATTGGAAGCGTACATTAATACCTGTGCTGAGTATTTACAACCACTTATCGACCGCGTTTATGGTCTACACTAGAGGCTTTCAGACAGCCCGAAAAATTGTATCCAATTTACGGTGGAGTGGACCCCAACTCTTTTTTTGCCGAATTTTGAGTTTCGGTAAAACGGTGTGAGTGGGGTTTTCCACGTGCAAGGAAACATCCACTTTCCGGTACAAATCCACCTCTATACGCATCAGGATGTGTGGCGTGGTAGATCGCTCGTTTCCCGATCTCCACAGCCTCGTCGTCGGCCAGATTCCAGCGCCACTTCGTGTCAAGTACGCCGTAAGCGTACGTGGATCCCGAGCCAAACATGAATATAGGCACTTCTTAGCAAAGATGACGAGTTTTAAGAGTCAAGAGCACTCTCATGTGCTGAAAAGCGATGAGCAAGTGTGTGGTAAAGTGACTTATGAATTAATTGATGGGAAGGTGTGAAGTACTTTCCAGAGGGCGCCTTCTGATTGGCAGAAAATGTGGACCAAGGGCATAGACCTCGGATGGCGGACAGCCGAGGGGCGGATTGGTCGGAAGGTATGGGCGAAGGGGCCTAAAGGAGGTTAAGTGTTATAGAGGACGAAGGAGGCACCCGGGTCGGATGTGGAGCTGCCAAGGAAGTGCTAACGCCAGCGGCAAGGGAGCTTAGATGGATGGTCATTCGGCCGATCGCTGGGTTCGATGTACCGGCCGGGCTGGTACCAGCTAGGTGCGGTGTACCGGCCGGGCTGGTACCATTTGGGTTGGGTGTACCGGCCGGGTTGGTACACAAAATCGGAGTTAACCGGGCTACTTCGGGTAAGACACATAACTGTCCAGCCGGGCTATTTGGGGTAGGTTACACAAAAGGGAGTATTGGACATAGGGGTAAATCAGTATACGTTTCGCTTTCTTAGACACAAGTCGTTTTCATTGGCTCACAGCGGAGGGCTTACAATGTCTCCTCTTGCTGCTATTGGTTTGCCCGGGGAAGTTTAAAGTAACCCACCGGAAGTCGCCTGACCAAGAGTCGCGGCGTTGCGTATACTCACCTCAAGTCGCCCGTGTTTTGAACACGGTTATATTAAGTATTGGGAAGTGTTAACATTTTGGCCTTCTGTGGAAGATAATGGAGTTATATTTGGATTCCCCTTTACGTACGCGTTTGGATTTACCCCTTTATTGTCATTGGTTTAGCTTGCAGATCGATTATTCTCGGTCCAGCCTTTGCTGTATACAAATCTCAAGTAAATTGCCAATCCAGCTCCCCGGTGAAGATTTCCGCCCAGGAGCTACCCCTAGTCCTAACCCTCGTCTCCGTATTCGACAGACTTTACACTTTTCGCCCTAGGGTCTATCAAGAGAGCGCAACCGCCAGTGCTGACGGGTACACAAGGTGAGCTTTTAACATGGATCATCCCAGTTCCCACGACCAAGGTGATGAAAGTGACCGATCCAGCCGGCCGGATGTCGGATCGGATCATGACTCGGATGGACCGGAGTACCCCCTCCGACAGTCAGTCATCTGGGCCCCCGTGGGTGTTCGCATCTCAGGAAGAATTTCTGAGAGCGACTACACCACAATGGTGCGCGTGCCCGGATCTCTTGGTGACCCTGGATACCACCGCAGTCCCTAGTGAGCGAAAGACCTAAATCTGTCAAATTTGTTGAAGATGTTGTGTCGGGTGCATTGGGGGATGGCATATCGCCCCCAGTGCTGCTGAAGATGGAAGGATGCGATGGTCGCCTCGGTTTTGGGGTCGACATTAAAGAAGAAGTTACTCCCCTAGAGGCTCCGCCGGGGGCGGATTACGGTACTGTGTCGGATTACGGTATTACTCACGGTAGTGCCGGCCACGATGCCCCAGCGGGAGCCGGATTGGATTATGGTGCAAGTCACCATAGTCCGAGGAAGGATCATGGTTTCGACCATGATCCTAACAAACAAATGCATATTATGGATATAAAAGAAGAAAAAATTAAGAAAGAAGAATCGGAAGTCGGATACGACCGGAGTGGGAAGCCGGCCGGATTGGGACCAAGTCTCGATCCGGGCCACCCACCCCTAAAGAGACCGGATTGGCAGGAATCCGATTATCCAACCCGCAAAGATAGGCCGCGTTTCGAAGAAGAAGAAGAAAAGCCGGACGGCCTATCGATGGATATAGTTTTGGAGCGTGCTTTCCATCTTCACGAGTTGGGGCAGTTCTTGCGGACGGATAAGGTGCTGAAAATAACACGGCCGAAGATCATAGGCGGATTGAAAGGTCCCGTCTCTCCCCCAACTCTCTCAGACGGCCACGTGTCCCTTATTAGAGGACTATTCGATCAACTCAAACAAGCCGGCATTAACACCGGCGTGTTCGATCCGAACGAGCTTTTTGATCTGAAGGTGGACAAGTTGAAGGAGGCATCCAGCGCACTGCACGACCGCTTGGTACCGCTAGTGGGGTGCTCGCCGCCGTCGAAGAAGATGACAGCCACGACTGGAGCGGCGCCGTCCACGCCTCCGGCAGCAAGCAGACCGGCCGGAATACGCTCGGGGTCTTCTCAGTACGAGTCTGCCCCTTCGGAAGCGGACTCATCTCCGATTCATCGGTGGGTATTACCCGTGTGACGCTTGGCCCAAGGGGAGCAGCGCGTGTGGCGACGGCCATGAGACTTGGAGGACGTGAGGATCCGGATACGCCCGAGCGGAAGAAAGCCAGTCAGTATAGCGTACAGGCTCGGACGGCGACGGCGGATCCAGAGCCGAAGGAGGAAGACGCGGATGGGCGGATCAAAAAGGAATGCCGATCTGGCAGCCCGGCCGCCCCTCAAGTCGCCCCTCAAGCCGACCCCCAGGAGAGCCTTCAAGTGCCGGATCACCTGCATAACATGTTTTCGGCGATGATGGAACGATACTTGGATGAGCAGAGTCGGCTGAGTGCCAGCCGCGGCAGTCCGAAGTCACCGGACCAACCGGCTCGTCGTGGGAGTCAAGCATCCGAGCCAGTCCAGTACTACGCGAGGGAGCCGAGTGACGAAGACATGGAGTTGGTGCAGTCCAAGCAGAGTGAGCCCCGTGCCGCCTGACGGCGGCCCACGAATAGGAAGTTGTCTCTTAGCGACGTGGATATGGAATCCGTCAAGTCGGTCAAGTACTATTACGATCCGGATGACCTGGACCTGGGGATGGCCCGCCGAGCCGACATGGCCTCTGCCCAAGCGTTTGACTCGGATCAGGGGCGATTACGAGGGTGCGAATGTCTGCCACGTCCGAGCCGAAGGATTTCACTGGACGAGACACGGACGAGAACCAAGCCCGAGGATGGCTGAGCAAGACGAAGTCGGCATTTCTCAGAGACCGGACGTCGGACTATGAGAAGTGCCTAATCTTTGGAGATTTGATGAAAGGTCCGGCTAAAAACTGGATCCAACAGCTCAGCCGGAAGGTCCCGAGTTAATTGGAAAGGATTGGTCGATGCGTTTAGAGAACAATATTGTGGATCTGGAACGTCGGCGGCGCGCCAATATTTCCACACCAAGAAGCGGGCGGATGGGACCCCCCTGGAGTATATACATCGCCTAAATGTTGTTGGCATGAGGGCGAATATCCCGGTTAAAGAAGATGCTAGCCGGTCGGAAGCCGCTCGTGAACATGTGGAACATTTTATCAGCACGTTGGACGATCGGGAGCTGGCGGACCAGCTGGCGTTACTGCGGTTGAAGAACACCACGGAGCTGGAATTGACGTTGCGCACCTACCTAAGAGCGAAGAAGCGAGGCCCCAAGGTGGCAGTCGAAACATGCCGGTTCAAGTCCCGTTTCAACTCAGATCAAAGAAACCGGCCGCCATCTTTCAGGACGGCCCGAGCCGTCCGCATGGTTGCCCGAGCGTCAGACGGGACTAGCTCGTAAGAGGAGTACCAGCGATCTGGGGGCGAGTCCGAGGAGGAGCAGTACCGGTACCTGTTCTCGGCAGAAGCCAGTCAGCCATCCAGGCTGCCAGCTGGGTCCAGTCAGCCGAAGGGTTTTCCGGCTCGAACTGACCAGGATTACCCCAGACGCAAATGTACCCACTGTGGGTCCATCAAGCATGACGACCGGAGCTGTTGGAAGCGGCTGACTTACAAAAAGTGCGAAAGGAAAGGACATCCGGCGGAACACTGCTTGTTTACCTGCAAGACTTGCGGGGAAGTGCACGAGGCGGGACTGTGCCCTATTGAAGAATTCTACAACCAGATGAAGAAGTGGTACGTCCCGACCAAACATGCTGGAATGTTGCCGCCCGGGGTGAAAAAGATGTTAAACTAGATCGCTCGCCAGGTTGGAATCTGGTTCGAGCCGAGCTGTCTAGTGTTAGTATCTATGCATATGTTGGTAAGGAGGATAATAAAGAAGCTAAGCAAAGCGTAACCGACAATACATGTAAGTTTGACGATTACGTCATCCGGTCCCCGGGAAGCATGCCTGACCCCTTCCTGGGGAGCAGTATACGGACGGACGAGTATTCTCGGTCTGAAGTGCGTATGGAATTGAATCTGTTACCCGGTGAGTCGCGAGGTTATTGGAAATATCATTCGCCGGATAAATGGTTCAAGAAAGCCAAGGCGGATGGCAAAATCAATAACCAGAAGGCTACCATGCTGTTCGACTCTGGCGCGGAAGTGTCTATCGTGGACACCACCTTTGCTCGTAAGGTGGGGTGTGAAATAGACGAGACGAAGCGGCAGGAGTGTATCGGCATTGGAGAAAGTTCATACATGACCCAAGGAAGGACAACAGTTAAGATTACGTTGGCTGGGTCTTTGGTGTATTCATTTACCGCCTGGGCAGGTAAGCTGGCAGGGCAGGATGCAATTCTGGGTATGGACTTTATGGTCCCAGCCGGCATACGGCTGGATTTATCTCATGGGACATTGACGTTGCCTGATGAGGTGCAGATCCAGGTGGCTGGCCGGCGGCCCTTATATGGTGCCCACGTCCAGTTCCTCAAGTTAGTCAGTTTGTAACGGTACCGGTGGGAATAGCGGTGGAAGTAACTGTGCGGTCACACGACAGGCGGCGTAAGTTATGGCTGACTAGGTGCGAGTGTTGGGTACCCTCGTTTGTCAAAAGAGATGGTCATATCAACTCTATAAGCGTCACCAACATCTCGGAAAGGCCCCTCACCTTGCATGAAGACGTGATCATTGGAATGTGGCTGGCCGAGGACAAGGTGCCCCGCCGGCCGGGTTATGTCACTATTGGCTCAAGACGCTATATCGAGTGGCAAAACCTGGCCTTTCAGGCAACCACCGAATTGGTCAGCGAAGAGGAAGAAGTGGAAGAGGACCAGACTCCAATGGTGGCTAAACCAGAGTACCGGACCCCTTCTAAGATACTGACTCGGAGTCGGCCGTCGCCGGATCCGGCTGAACGTATGGGCCGAGACTATGCCCCTATCGCTGAACTGGTTTTGCCCACCCAGATGAAGACGGACGAACGACGGAATCGGGAGAAAGGACTAGGCAGGGTTACATGTGCGGTCACCCCCGATGCCGGATGGTTTGATGAACGAGATGATGGCGAATCGACCCAGTCGGCCGATCAGAATTCGGACATAGCCGAAGGCGGTTCGACCCGGTCGGCCGATCAGAATTTGGACATAGCCTAAGGCGGATCGACCCAGCCGGCCAATCCGGATCCCGAAGTAGTCGAAGCTGACCAAGTCTGCATTCATGAAGGGGGCGAGCTATATGTTGAAGGCATGGAGGATCAGATGGCGGTGCTACCTGAGGTAACCCCCTGCCCCCCAGCGAATACTATTGACGATCTGCAAGTGGGAGACCCGGATGTGAACTCCCCGGAAGAGATCAGCAGACTGAAGGGCATCATATGGAAACGAAAGCATCTGCTGATTGGACCAGGAAACCCACTTCCTCCGGCCGCCCATTGGGAGGTATGCGACATTGCTGTGGGAAACGCCAAGCCGGTTGCACAAAGATGCCGAAGAGTCGCCCCCCAGTATCGGGAAAAGCTGTCAGAGCTTATGAAGGGATTGCTGGCCGCCAAGATAATTCAGCCGTCCACTTCGCCATGGGCTTGGCCCATTGTAATCATTATCACGAAGAATGGGGTGGACATAAGGCTGTGTATTGACTATCGGATGGTGAACCGGCTGACTAAGCTAATGGTTTACCCGATGCCGTTGATAAAAAACCTGTTGGAGGACTTGGATAAAGTTTTGTGGTATTGCTCGTTGGACATGGCTAGTGGATTCTGGGTGGTCTCTATGACCGATCGTGCACGAGAAATCTCTGCGTTTGTGACGCCTTTCGGGTTGTTCGAGTGGAACCGGACGCCGTTTGTTCTAAAATATGCTCCGCGGATTTACCAGCGGCTAATAGACAACGCGTTGTATGGACACTTCAAGATCAAGGCGGACAAAGATCCGGCTCTGGTCGGTGACGTGTTCACCGAAGGTGACCCGGACCCCGACCCAAAACCTTCAGTTTTGGGGCGGCGGTCTTACATTGACGACATTCTTGTGACGGCTACTACCTGGGATTTACTGTGTGACAAAGTGGAAAAGTTGATGAGTACGTGTGAAAAGTGGAATCTTTCGATAAGTGTGGTTAAGAGTTTCTGGGGAAAGACTAAGGTAACCTATTTGGGTCATCAGGTTTCGATCGCTGGATTGGAAGCTAATCCGAAGGATTTGGAGTCCTTGAGTAATATGCCTTTCCCGCGGTCTCTAAAGGCTATGCAATCCTTTTTGGGTAGCCTGAATTACTACAGTCGGTTCATTGAGGATTTCGCGGTCTATGCGGCGGTTTGAATGGATTACGGGAGGTGGATAACCACAAGCTGAGAGAGCAGGATAAGCAAGTGGAAGCGCGAGCCGAGCCAGCAATATCATCCAATGGGATGCCGCCCTTGCTAACTATTTCGGCCAATAAGACGGCGCCCTTGTCTGCTCCGATAGGCAGTCGGCCGCCGAATTCCTGCGCGGCCGGCCCGGACGACCACATGACCCGAGCGATGGTAGCCTTTGGCATGTTGAAGGCGAAGATGGCGACTGCACCGGTCCTGAAGCATTTCGATGTTAATAAGGTTCCTGTGGTCATCATCTACACTAACAAATGGGCCATCTCAGCTGCCCTTGTTCAAGATCATGACAGAGTGTACTGTCCTGTGACATTCACCAGCCGGACCCTGGCTAATGAAGTTAACTACGGGCTAGTGGATAAAGAAGATTTAGCCTTATTGCGGCTAATGAAGTTAAGTACGGGCTAGTGGATAAAGAAGATTTAGCCTTATTGCGGATCCTGGAGGTGTGCTATACTATGCTGGTGTCTCGGCCTATCAAGGTACTTTCTAGGCGGTCGACCCTGTCGTGGCTTCTGACGGCAAATGGAATTGACGGCCGGCTGGGTAGATGGGCAGCTCTGCTGTCTCAGTGGTCTCTAGAGGTAATCAAGTGTACGAAAGGGGAAGAGGAGATACTGGGAACGTTAGCGGCCAGCATTACTCCAAGGGCTGAAGTGGAGAAAGCACTGATAGCTATAGTGCCTCGGAAGCAGCCTCGACAATCCATCATATTACCGCCGCCAACAGTGGGACCCACGGAGGAGCTAACGGTTTTGGGTTTTGACGGGTAGGCGAGTGTAAAGAAGGGAGTCGGGTCCTATAGTGCTATATTATGGAAGTTGCCCGAGTGGAAAGTGGTCGCTGCGGCTTCAGATTTCACGCCTGGCATAACAGTGAATGAAGCAGAGTACCGAGGACTGTTACTTTGCCTAGATCTGATGGCTGGCCGGACGCAAGGGCGGATCATCATATGTGGTGATTCCAATCTGGTGATCCGGCAAGTCACGGGAGAAATAGACTGCAAGGCTCCCCGGCTAAAACATTTGAACGGTCGGGTTATGTCCGTCCTGCGGAATTGGCCAGGGCATGAATTGTTACATGTCAAACGAGAGTGGAACAATAGCGCGGACCATCTGGCTATCTTGGCCATGCGAGATCAGGTCAGCCTCACCGTCTCGGATCCAGGATTGTTGGACAAATTGGCAGAAATGAACAAGCTGTCTGAGATAATCAAACCGGCCGCTAGGTACGAGGACCATCCGCTCGGACCCGACCGTCTCGAAGAAGAGGAGTATGGCGACCGGGACTGGGAACAAGGCATTCAGACCCGACCGGACCAAGGGATGCCCTGTGGAAACAAGAGGTCCCTCTAGGCAGACCCGCAGGCCGGTTGGGCGTGACTAATCAGAGATAATAGTCGAAGTAAAAGATTGGAGTGGAGATGAAAGATGCACGGATGGATATATTGAAAAGGAAATGAAGGAAAAAGAAAGAGTCAAAAGAAGTCCGGTGGCCCATCCCTATCGACGATTATACTTGCTGCGGAGCCGAGTCACTCGAAGTCTAGGATGGTCGGAGGGCCGTTTGCGGTATTGATTGCGCCAAGGATCTTGCGGGTTGATGGCCTCCAGAGATTCGGAGAGAGAGGCAGTCTGATGCCGCGCACCTAAGCCTGGGTACAACGTTCCGCCCTCCGCTGCACCTCCGCACCTTCGGCTCGGCAGATGGAGTATAAACGGGGAGAGAAACAGGTCCAGATCACAATCACCATCCCGGATGCCTTCCATGACAAACGCACATAAACGGACCCAAGCTTGGGAAGCTCGTCCTCGCCGATTCTTCCGGGCAGCGGAATATGCTCGGAGAGATTCGTCCAATCGCTTATCTTCTGCAGCAATGTACAGAAAATGGGTGGATTCCCAGATGGACCAGGCATGGGCCACAGCGAAGTCCTGGAATCTCGTTTTGAATTCTGTAAACCATGGGGCGGACGGAAGTCCCATATCTGGCATCTCACTGGCCAAGATTTTCCAAGGCTCGGTCTCCACGAGCGCGTCGATGGCACCCGACCTCATCAGGTCGGGGCGCCAAGCCTCTGATGGAGGCGACTTGCGTGACCGAGGGAATATCCAGAGAGGCGGGCGGGGCAGAGAGTGGGCGAGCTAAGAACTGGAGATATCAGCGAGACTTAAATTTCTCAGCTGCTCGACCGGCCAAGGCAGGATGGCGGACCAATCCGCCTCACTGGGGAAGCGCCCGTCCGGCAACCACAAGAGCGGAAGTTGAGGAAAAGGGGGCGCAGGAGCTAGAGTGCTCCGCCGGATCTTGGGTTTGGTCGCCGACCGGCTGGATCGACGTTTGGGACGTAGTCCGGCTGGAGCTGACCGCCGGGTTTTGGCCGGAATTTTGGAGAGAGGTCCTCTTGGATCGCTCAGGTCGAGAGTCAACCACTGATCAGGGATGTCATCTTCATTTTCCTCCACCTCTGCTACTCCGTTGGAATCTGGGGTACGAGCGACTTGAGAGGCCGGGGTGACGACAGTGTCGGGAGGCAAAGAGGAATCAGTCGGCTCATACCCTCCGGAGCCAAAACCTGCCGGCGGCGGAGTCTGCAAATCGATAACCTGATCAGGATCCGGGTGATCCATCGTTTGGCTACCAGAATTTGAGAGGCGACGACGGGTGTCCACGCGAGAGCGAGACAACGCGGCGATCATCTGCTGGTCGTCGTAATCTTCGTCTTCTTCGTCATCATTATATATATACTTAGGGGAAGGCGGACCTGTACCCGAGGATGAATCAGATGGAGGGCCAATCTGGGTGCCGGATGGCAAAGCAGCTGCAGATCCGGAGGGTGAAGCGGCGGCCGAGCCGGATGCCGAGTCATCTTCGGAGCTAGACGACGAGCCAGGTGTGAGACCAGTTCTCCCCGGTGAAACAGGTGGAGATATGGCGGCGGACCCCATTGCGAACAAGCTATCGTCGCTGTCCGACTCCAGATCTTGTTCGATGGCCGAATTGTCAGGATGACATCGGCACGAGGGGGAGGATTCGCTCCTTTTTCCCCGTTTAGGAGAGGCGGAAGGCGGATCGGAACCGGCAGGGAAGGGTTAGAACTGGCCGGACGTTTTCCGTTCCCCGATCTCGCCGAGGTGGTCGAGAGGTCCGAACCGGCAAGGGGCGGATTAGGGCCGGCGGGAAGCGCCCCAGGTCCTGATTCCGCTGAAGCAGATAACCGGGATGATTTCGGTGGGGGGGGGGTTCCACTGTTCCACCATCCCCAAGATGGCCAAGATGGCCTCTCGTGCACGCAAAGGAGCTTGTAAGAGAGGAGCGGTCTGGCTTCGAGTCGTTTCGAGCTGGTCTTGTAATTTGCACAACAGGGACCTAAAACGATCCTCTTTGTCCAGCAGGGCGGCACCAACACGGTCGGCCCGGGCCAGCTCATCATGGGTGTCACGGTGACTTCGCTGGACCTGGTAGAGCTCAGACCGCAGCCCCCGTTGTCGAGAGGAGGCTTCTTGCAACTGCTGCTCCAGAGAAGAAATGTGGCGGAGAGCTTGAGTGTGGGACTCGCGCAGGTGGTTTCGGTCGTCCCGCATGGTATCTAATTCGTGG
>MIQA02000743.1:0-31807 GCA_001887855.2 Sclerospora graminicola | reverse complement strand
CTTAGGTGGACTCGGTGACGAAAACGATGATCTTGATCAGGTCGGAGGGGATGACCTTCTCGAGACGGGGGGTGTCCTCGGGTGGAAATTTTCACCGGAGAACGGGTTGGGGTCGATACTTAATCAGTATCTAGGCACTGATCGGGAAAGTTCGTCTGATCAGGCCAGCCAATGAGAGAGAGATAATAAGAAACCAAGAAAACGCGATCAAACCACGATCTTCCACAGTAATCCACAAACGTTATCTCCACAAAATCTTTTCCAATATTAATGACGTGTTCCAAACACGTGTGCGTTGAGGGTGAGGTTTGATCACCTAAACAAACCCGTCGGGGGTCTTCCGGTAAGCCAAAATGCGTCTAAGCGCGTCTTAACCGGGAATTAGTTGAGCAAGAGGGACTAGTTAACCCTGTGCTCCCAATGACCGCAACACGTGGCGGAGTGACTCTTTGCTTAGGGGAAAATCAAAACCTGTTATTATATATGCAATGTCCTATACCTGTGTACCGTACATCAACTCATGCCTGACTTATACTTCGAACCTATTTACTTCGTCGAACGGTTGCGTAGCACCACCTTGCCCATCCTGGCGCACCTTCAAGATGATCTGTACCACTTCTGCCCTGATCACGACCCGACTCTTAGAAAGATCTTCGACCCATCCCGATCTTCGACAAACGACCTTGAAACCACTTGAGATCTGCTCTTCAGCACTTGTCCACTTCATATCCAGCCCGACCAAACCGAGAACTTACTTGCCCTTGCATCTGAACGCTGATCAGAGGCTGATCAGCCCTGATCACGATCGGCATAGTGATCAACCGAGTGATCAGGTAGTGATCAGGCTGATCAGCCCTTGATCACCTCGGGAACGCTCCGGGACATCATCATCACGACTCAATTCATCTTCTAAGCCACACTTCCGATCTTTATACCCCGTCAGGACAACCATATAACACCGATCTCGGCTGATCAGGCCTGATCAGGCCTTGCCACGTCATCTTCGGACAGACCATAGGTTATCATCACTCACACAACCTGTCACTCCACATGCCCGACTTCATTCCACCTCTAATCTTTATTGCTCGGGCATAATAAGCTGATCAGGCCGTAACTTCGTGTCATGATCAACTTCAACCACTGTACCATTCATAGATCGGCTGGACGGCCGTCCTTGACATGTCATGTCAACAGTTGCTCACTACATCTTACATCCACGGGAACTCCACTTAGTCATTGTGACAACGATCTTGACCGTGATCTCCATTGTTCCATCGGTGTCTGGGACTGGGCGTAATGACAGTGCTTGGCTGATTCTTCACTTCGTGAATACCCGCTGTCCGCCACCTCTTCCTCTTAACTGTGATCAGCCTTTTTCCACCCATCAACCGTCATATGTTGATGGGTGTTCTATCGCCACCAATCAACGGCCATGTGTGGTCCACTTCAGTCTCAATATTTTCCGATCCCTTTACCACACACTGCTTTCGCAGCGTCTATCACGAAAGACAATGGACCTCTCGGCTTAACTTCCGATGCTACATTAATAGCGTCGGCATTCGATGATGTTGGCACCTCAGCATGTGATGGTGAGGTGGATGCTTGAGCAGCAATTTCGGCAGCGCCTATAAGAGCGCCGCCGCGTGTCTCGACCATTGAGTACTTCTGGTCGTTGATGGTCGTAAACAAGATATCGTTATGACCAACAAGTGCCACCATTCGATTGCCCAATATTTTTTTTTATTGGCCAACCACCTTGAGTGGGGGTGATGTAATGGGGTACCATTACAAAAGTGATATTAAAGTTGAAATATCACAGTTCAGTTTTAGACTTGCCTTCTGAAATGCGAATATTGGATTATAAATTAATATAATCCACCCTGAGAAACAGATTCAGATCCAAATATCGAATTTAAGAAGAGATCTAATAATAAGAGTATTATAAGCTCAGTCTTATATTACATGTTTATATGATTAGTCCAGATCTAATTATACTAGTTAGCTCTAAACCACTCATATATTGAGTCTTAAAATTACCGTCTTGCTGCCACGTGTCTTGGATATATATTCATATATATCCGAGGGACTATTTACTTAATTAAATAGTCCACCTTAAGTTTAATACTAATTAAACTATTGAGGAACAAATTACATTTGTTCCTCACCAATTGCACGCTTCCTCACTTGCAATTTAGACAGTGTAAGCCTGTTACAGCTAGCCTGTTACAACTGCCATCACTTGGTTATGACAGACAGGATGAACCATACTCTTTGGCATCTCACCTCGTGTACCCGTCAGTTCTGGCGGTTACGCTCTCTCGGTGGCCTCTTGAATGAAGGTCAAGGTGCCCGGTTAGCGCAGCGGGACGAGGGTTGGGACTAGGGTCGCTGGGCGTAAATCTGCACCTGGAAGCGGGTGGCATATATTCTTGATTTTATTATACCGCAGCTACCGAACCGAGATCACTCAATCAGTCAGCACGACTAAAGAAAATTAGGGGGGGTACTCAAATCTTATGCGAACGAACGTGAACTGGGCCTTTCGTGATCTAACCCGGGTAAACTCATAACATCGAGAGGGGACTTAGTAAGCCCTCTGCCGTAAACTTGCGTCTTAGAAATAGAAACTTTATCCCAAGAATCCAGTGCGAACCTTAGTGTACCCTACACCAAATATGGTGATCTGCTTGCATCTTTTTTTTATCCTTGTCACTCGATTGGTTAATAATCCTACGACCACGACTGCTGCGATGATCAGGCATCCCCAATGCCTTTTCGAACGACTTTTACCAACTGCACTGATGGTCGCATTTGTAGGAAGACCGATCGTCTGAGTCCGCATTTACGTGTCGGCACTCGTCGCACCGCTCCATGCTGACCCTGTCTGCTCCCAGACTCTAGCAGTTCTGCATCCTTCAGACCCTTCTAACACTTCCGACATCCCCCTGCGTAACATTAATATCCTTCGGCGTCCTTTCCGCATATCGGCCGCGGTCGCCATCTTGACTCCACAAGACAAACTCAAGGCAGCCACTCCGGTTGATAATTTAGACCATCATGGTCAATCTAACACATACCCGGTAGTTGATTTATCCTATTTTCATCAAGTGGCGACGTCGCCAAAACGCTAGTTACTGCGCCTATCGCTACACCATTACAGATATCCACTTCCATTATATTTCTTCTCCTTGTCCGCCTCACCTTTAATCTTTTTGCCTTTGCCAATCGCACCACTGCGTTTCTTCTCACTCGCGGCTTGTTCCCTGTTATGTCCTTTGGTTTATGTTTTATGTCCCATTGTTTCTTGCGCGTGACTCAACTTCATCGACAAACCGAAAGATTTCCCCCGTTTGTAACGTATTCGAGTCAGGAATCGCTTCGCCGCGTAAACTGCAGCTCATGACTTGAAGGCGTAAAATCCTTACTAATTTACATTTTGGATCGATGGTGAAGTTGTAATCGTTGAGTACGTCCCACGTCCGGTCGTTGACTTAGTGCTTCCACCTCAGCTTCGTGTACAGTACATGCTGGCAAAGAAAAATGTACGTGGTATTGGGCAGCAACAGCGTCGACTTCTGTGCAATATGCCACTGGCAACAACTATGTCAGCCCACCTTCGTTTGCCATTGTGCCAAAGGAGGGTGCTGCAGAATGTTTATCGTTGGGTGCACCCTCGTTTGGACTACAACAATGACGTTTGAATTCGAGTTTGGCAACAAACCTGAGAAAGCACCCTATTTTGGCAAAAGTCTACAGTAAGTAAACTCACAAATTTGAATGATACGAGCATCATGGTCGCGAGCTGGTGGTGACCGCAAGCGTCGCATGGTTGAGAAAGTTATTCATCGATGGAAGAGTGAGAAGGCCGTGCAGAAGCTCAGCGACGATATTCGACGCTCCCAAGAAGAGACGCGCCGCGTGTTGTTGCTGATCCGCACTTTTAAGCAGGTACGACAAAGTGCATTTTTTAAACTGCACACAACTTACAGTCTATTATCTTGCGCCGTTGTGTCTAGTATGGGCACTTTGTCGCACAAATTGACCCCCTTCAGAAACGTTAGTGATGTTTTATGAGTCGCTCAAACCTACAGAGATATTTAGCGTTCTGTGTTGCTGTGGTAGGGGAGAAGCTGCCGGAGCTGGAGCGATGGATCAACGGAGACAGATGGGTCGAGACGCCTTTCTTCGATGAATTCAATCTACGAAACCTCGCGTCTAAGAGCTTACTGGAACTTACGACTCATGGTACCGTCCCTGCCAAAGATTTGTCAGACTCTTTCTGATCGGGTGCTTTCAATGCAGATTTCACGGTTAGTGATTTAGATCGCGAGTTTTTCATCGGTCAAGATCTTTCTATTGGTCCAGTGGCAACACTCAGAGAGGTAGACTCAAGCCTTTAGCTCAAAATGGAAAGGGTTTTTCGTCTGACTATTTCTTGGGGATGAAGATAGTGACGGAACTACGAGAGCTATTCTGTGGACACATCGGTCTGGAGTATCAACACTTGCGCAATCGAGATGCTGCGCTTTGGATCCGAGAGCGTCTTGAAAAGTACAAAGTAGGAGCAGTGGCATGTAGAAACTCTCGAGGTATTATTGTGAAGTCTTACTGGATGTTTAATTTTGATACAGGAGACCCAACTTAGTGATGAAGCGAGGGTAGATATGCTGCGTCAGATGGTTCAGGCTGAACATTTCGAACGCTTTCTCGGAAAACGCTTTTCGGGTGCGAAGCGGTTTTCGATCGAAGGTGGTGAGAGCTTGATTCCTGGCCTTTGTGAGCTGCTTGAAAATGCTAGCGACCACGGCGTGGAGGTTGTTCAGATGGGAATGGCTCACCGAGGCCGTCTGAATGTATTGGCGAATGTGTTGCGGCGACCTCTGCGGTCTATAATTTCGCAGTTTCAGCCGTATCTACCGGATGAGCCTGATTACCCGAATAATTCTGATGATGTGCGATACCATCTTGGAACGTCGTCAGTACTTAAAATGCGAAATGGCAAGCTCATGGATGTCAACTTGGCAGCGAATCCATCGCACCTGGAAGCGGTGAATCCGGTTGTTCTTGGACAAGCGCGGGCCTGCCAAACACAATTGGGAGATAATGGAAGTCGGGTGATGCCAATCCTGATTCATGGAGATGCTTCAATGTTTCAGGGGTCCGTCCGAGAAGCACTGGGTTTCAGCTCTTTAGAAGATTTTCGAACGGGAGGAACAATTCATGTCGTCATCAATAACCAAATCGGTTTCACTACACTACCTAAGAACGCAGATTCTGCCGTATATTGCACGTACGTTGACAGAAAAAATAGGGGCATTACTAATGGCTCTAACTGACTGCGAATCGTTCTATTCCATGCTTTGCGATTGCTTATCAGTGATGTTGCTAAGGTGTCCAGAAGTCCGATTTTCCACGTAAATGCTGATGACCCAGAGGCAGTAGCAAAGGTGATGAGAATGGCAGTCGAGTTCCGCCAGACATTTCATTGCGATGTGACTGTCGATTTGGTGTGCTACCGTCGTCATGGCCACAACGAACAAGACTCACCGGAGATCACAGCCCCCGTAATGTATCACTTTATCAACAAGCATCCCACTGTTGTCAAAATTTATGCTGAAAAGCTTACAAGCGAGGGTGTCTTGTCATCCCATGACTTTACAGAAATGTGTTCCACCTTCGAGAATCACCTTGTCTCCGAATATCACCACACACGGGGAAATAATTCCGGATGGGACAATTCTGCAGATACATCATGGAAGACCGAGTGGTATGATAACAGGGAGAACCTCAATACGCAGGGTTTAAACAGGCTTTCATGTGCCTATGACAGTAGTGACAAGCAAAGTTACGATCAATCAACGGGAGCTGACCGGAGGTTACTGGAAAAAGTAGGTGGCCAGTTGTTCCGTATTCCACGAGGATTTTCGGCTCATCGAAAAGTTGAAGCTATTATGAATAATCGATTGCGCGCAGTGGAGACTGGGGCTCGAGTAGATTGGGGGACAGCAGAAATGCTGGCCTTTGGATGTCTACTAGTGGAAGGCGTTGGTATACGGCTTAGTGGACAAGATTGCGAACGTGGCACCTTCAATCAGCGCCACGCTGTTTTGTACGATCAATGTGAAGCTTTATCGGGGCGCAATTCGTCGTATACACCTCTAAACAATCTCGACATAGAGGGAATACGAGATTCGTTACAAATGGAAGGGTTGGAAAACGCGCCGCAAGCACGCTTCGACGTAGTGAACAGTCCTCTTAGTGAAGAAGGAGTGCTTGGTTTCGAATATGGATATTCTTTACAGACTCCTATGGGTTTAACCGTTTGGGAAGCTCAGTTTGGTGATTTTGCTAATGGTGCCCAGACGATGATTGATACGTTCATCACATCGGGTGAACAGAAATGGCAACGTCAGTCGGGTATTGTGCTAAATTTGCCGCATGGGTTCGAAGGTCAAGGGCCAGAACACAGCAGTGCGCGGATTGAGCGTTTTCTCCAGTTAGTTAACGAGGACAGTGACGAGTTCACCACAGAACAAGATGGTGATGCTGCAATTACGCGGATAAACGTTAAGGTGGTAATTCCGTCCACTCCTGCTCAATATTTCCACGCTCTTCGGCGGCAGGTATCTTTCAGCTATCGCAAGCCCCTAATCATGTTTACCCCAAAGTCGCTGCTTCACCACCGCCCATGCAACTCGGACCTGGCAGATTTGGCTCTAGGCACGTCATTTCAGCGTGTACTTCCACCCCACCCTGATGATCAAGTCACAATGGTGAATGATGATGAGGTCAGAATTAAATTTCCTTATGTTCTAAACGCGTTTACTGACACCTTTAATTCATTTTTCCTTGTTAAGATTCGGAAACTGGTGCTCTGCTGCGGTAAAATATACTTCCCTGTGCGACACAATATGCGGGCCCGTGGTGTTTGTGACATTTCTACGGCTCGGCTTGAGCAGCTAGCTCCGTTTCCATTCCATGAAGTGGCTGATTGTATTGCACGTTATCCCAAGGCGGATATCGTTTGGGTTCAGGAAGAACCGAAAAACATGGGCGCGTATTGTCATGTTCTTCCGCGTTTAATGACAGTGCTAAAGCATTTGGGCGACTCTCGTGAGGTTTCTTACGTTGGACGTCCTCCGTCCGCTTCACCTGCAACAGGCCAGTACGAAGTTCACGTTCAAGAGATGAAGACAATCATCGATGAGGCTCTTCGTTAGAAGAATTAGTGTTGCGGTTAAGAAACTTTATGAACCTGATGGGTATGCAGTAGTTGGTAGCCTTGATAAGGTGCACTAATACCCAACATTGATGGTCACGTTCCAATTGAGTTAATATGTTTGTGGTCGAAATTGAAAGGTTGCTAAATTCACCACCCTTTGAAGTGCATAAGCAGAGATAAACACAAGAGACGATTCGTGTTGGAACTTTTCCTGGAAAATCCACGTTCGAGGCCGGAGAATCTGCAGCCACAAATGTCGTATTTTTAACTATACGCATCAAGCTCTAAAAGCAGCAGCATTTCAACTCGATATCTCAAAGTCGGTTAAAAAATGAAGGAGAGCTATGCTGATGCAGCCAACACGCCACCAGCCCGACTATCAACATGGCAATTACGTTTTGGCAAGAAGTCAAATCAGTCTGAGTCAAAATTTGAGGTTGGAGCGCAAGCTCGCTCTCAATCAATCTCAGAGCAACTTTTACATGCGCTCGATAAAAAGCCGAAAACAGTGGAGAAAATGAGTCGGGATTGCGTTGAGACATTGATTGGTCGACGTAACGCCTTTGCCAAGGAGCCGGAACTGCGTCTTAGTACTCTAGCTTATGGCAAAAGTCCTGAAGAATGCATTCACTTCGATAATGAGGATGTGGCGACAGAAGCAAAAGAAATTGTGCGACTTCGATTCGAGGTCGAAACTAAGGCAAACCTTCTGCGTCGTACTCCTGGAAGACAACAAACTGACATTAAGCGTCAGGCTGGCACAAAAACATCTGCAGCTAGCAAACTCATCAATGGTAGAGATGCGAAACTAAATCACAAAGTGTCCAGGCATCCAGACATTAAAGAGTCTCGCGCTTGTTCGAAGCAAAGCGTGGGCGACAATAACAGAGCTGAAAGGAGATTGCCTCGGAGTAAGTTTCATACTTTTGGTATGCATCAGCCAAAGACAAAGCCAAAACAAGGGCGAGATATACAGGTATGTGATACGAACACGAAATCATTGAGCACGGGATCACTTCCACCCCGTCAACTACCCATGGAACGTCGACATATACGGCAAGAACAAGCGCGCAAAATTCGCAGGATGAAAGATGCCGAAGAAGACGCGATGAAAAAGTTTGTTGTTTCTTCAGGTAGTAGTAGAAAAGAAAGTCAGGAACAACGCTGGGTAGAGAAAAGAATTGAGCATCTCATTTCGGAAAATCAGCATCACATAGCACTGGAAGAACAACTTCAGCGTCGCAAAGAGCGATTTAAATCGCTTAGCCAGGTTTTTAGAGCTTGGTATCAGTGCGTAGAATACAAACGCGAACAAGAGGTTCGAGTGGCTGCGGTATTTAAGTGGCGCGCAATGAAATGCATCATGTCAGAGTGGAAACGATATACATATTCAATGAGGCAGGAAAAAGCAGCCGATAAAGCGCGTTTAGTAATGATACAACTGCAACAAGCAAATGAACGCGCAATGCGATTCTATCGATTGAAATGCTTAACCCCATTGCTGTATCGATGGATGACATTTGTGGCACAGCAAAAAAATCACCGCGTAAATAAAGAGGCTACAGAGAAGCGAAGGACACAAACTGAGAAGCTTCTGGAGAGGCTGCAGAGACCGACCCCATTTGCAGACAGAGTTGAATGCGATTTTGGTAATGTTAAACAACCTGAAAATGCAGGAACAGATGATTCTTTTCGAGAAAACCCAGATCAATACGCTTCAGCACAAAGCTGTGCTGGAACAACCTCAAGCCCAGTCAAGAATTGTCCTAATCGGAAACATGTGGAATCAGGTGCTGATGAAAAACACCAGGCTGCACTATTTATCAGCGAGAAAGGTGCCTGCTCAGAATTATTATCGCTTCAAACTTCTCCACTCCAGTTGCCAATGCCACCCCCAAAGCGCATCAACACAATCAGTAGTGCCATGGAACAGCGCGCCACTGAGCGAAAACTACGGCGTGAACAATTAAAGCGGAGGTACGAAGAAATTGAGCAGAAAAAGAAACAACTCGAAGAGGATCAACGTGCGGCTCGTGAAGCACAGCTTCACCAGCAGCAGATTGACGAAAGAATTCGTATCCGGGAGCGAAAACTTGCAGATGCACTCGCTTTAATGAAAAAAAAGGAGCGGCGTGAGTACCTAATTGCTCAGTATGACAAAGCAAATAAACACAATCGCCGGCGACTCTTATTTTACTACGCGTTGCTACCGCTGCAAAGGTATCATGTCCTTAATGAACGGATTTTACGAAATGCTCGCCGATGGCACGAGCTCCGAACAATTTTTACTCTATGGGGACGATGGCAAGAATTTGTAAAAATGCGTCAAAAACTTCACCGTCGACGAGAGCGAGTGCAGCTAACAATGGCAGCAAAATATCACGCTCAAAGTCTTCAGCGGCGTGCGTTTTCCGGAATGACACTTTTTCATCGTGCGATGGTAGCCCGGGCATCGGCGGTACAGCGTCAACACTTATGGAACACTCTTCAACTCTCGTGGTTTCATTGGCACAGACGTCTCGCGGATGAACGTGTCTACCAACGGCAGGTAGTTTTTGAGGCGACGGCCAAACTTCGACAAAATAAGCTTCGCCGTATTTATGCTCATTGGCGCAAAGCAACATGCGACGAAATGCGTCAACACCAACTTGAGTATGAGAAACAACAACTATGGAGGAAGGTACGAGGATGGCTTGATGAGGAAGCGTGATAAATGGATAATATATATATTGATTGCGGACTCAAAATGTCTTAGAGGTTCAGAGATCTATGTCAAGGCCGCACCTAAAATATTGCGAGCTGCTTAGTAGACATCCACGAAAACGACGTCTCGATGACCTTCGCGATCAGTTAATTCGGATCTTTTTTAGATTTTCTCGGTTGCTTCTCTTGTCTTTTGAAAATGATACGAATGTAATTGTAAACCGGGCTGAGACGCTGTGGTCAAGGATTTTATTACGCAGGATAATAGATATAGAACGACTCCTTACGTCTTCGTTTGTACTCTTCAAGCTTGCAAGTTCATCAAGCAATCAAAAATACTCACTTTTCTTTCAAACTAAATTGGTAACATGCTGACAATTTTAGTTGTGGAAATATTTTTTGAGTTCTATTTCTGGTTTCATTAAGCCACAAGGAACAGACCCAGTGGGCAAGCTCGTACCATGACATTTTATCTACTCAGCGAAGGCCTCACGTAAGTTTATCAATACTTATAGATCAGAAGTTCGGACTCTCAATCAACAACTGTGTGTGCTCTATAGTTGTGTGAGCATTGCATCGGGGTCTTACGACTCGCTAAAAGTGCTTTCTCGGATCGACAAGGGGGTAGATACCGACACCCTTGCTGCTGTCTTGGAGTTCTGGTTTGCAATATCCTTAAAGCTTTTTGCTGTAGAAATTTGGGTATCTTATAAAAGTGAACAGGATCATCTTGGCTGCAGTTGCAATTTTCGAGCAGTACATTGAGTTCCTCATATCGTGGTACTTACTATGTCTCAACTCATCGCATTGTCCAATTTCAGTGTTAATGCTTCATCTTGTGGGTCATAGGTTTCCCTTCTACTACCTTTTCAAGTGTGTTCTGTTGGGTCTGCTGCTGACACCAAACAAACAAGTATTGTTGATGCATTCTTTTCATGTGACTATTGTTGCTGACGACGTTAATACTGATAGCTTCCACACCTACTATTCGAGGGGTTTATCCGACCGGCAGTTGTGTCCGTCAAGCTGAAATTAGACGCAGATGTGGTACCACTTTTCGAATCGCTCGTTATCAAGTAAGTACACTTCTTTTTTTATTTTTCTTGTTAAAGGAGTCTACTGAGTTTACTATAACGTAGGCATGGTGTTTGGTTTCACAAGAAGCTAATGATACGATCACTGCAGCTTTCTTCAGAAAACCAGCTTTTGGATCTGGAGCAAGAACTGATAAAAAAGCTTACTCAAGTCCGTGTAAGCTAATGCTCTTATCGTTTTGACCGGTTGAATACATTAAAACGCATTTTGCATCCCAGGACGAGATTCGTGAAAGGAAAAACGTAAATAGGTCCTTCAAGAAGCTGCTTCACGACTAATAGTGAGCTCTAAGAAATGAAGATTTTCCATACTCCTAAAAGATTCTGCACGATGTTTGTTCACATGAAATCTTACATTCCAAATGCCTTAATCTAGAAACAGCTTAGCTAGTTCTAGCTTAGTGGTAAAATTCGAAAGTCGTGTCCGCCCGCTTGATGGCATTTTTGTAACCCTTGTCAAAATCCTTCGGAAGAACGACATAGCGGTTTTTGCGCACCGCTTGTAGACCAGCTTCCTGACAAATTGACGCGATATCAGCTGAGCTGATCTTCTCGGGGCGGTTGACGTAATCCTCGAGATCTACTTCGTCCCCGAGATTCATCTTTGCTGTACACGCTTGGTAGATTAGACGCTTTTGTCGTCGGTCTGGCAGAGGAAACTCAATCTTTCGGTCCAAACGACCAGGACGTAGTAGCGCAGGATCCAATGTGTCTGCACGGTTGGTCGCCATGATAACCTTAACATTCGTCGCTTGGTCAAAACCGTCCATTTGGTTTAGCAATTCCAGCAAGATTCGCTGCACCTCTCGGTCTGCTCCAGTTTGAGCGTCGAAGCGCTTGGTTGCAATGGCGTCTACTTCGTCAATAAAGACAATGGCAGGCGAGTTTTCTTTTGCCAGACGGAAGACGTCGCGAACCATGCGCGGACCTTCTCCCAAATACTTCTGCACGAATTCCGAGCCTACGACACTGATAAAGGAGGCTGTCGTCGCGTTGGCCACGGCCTTCGCTAGCATCGTCTTTCCTGTTCCTGGAGGACCGTACATGAGCACACCACGCGGCGGGTCCACACCAATTTGCTTGTACAGGTCGAAGTGAGTAAGCGGTAGCTCCACAGCCTCACGCACCTCTTGCTTCTGAATATCCATTCCACCGATATCAGAATATGACACATCGGGGCGCTCAGACATTTGCATCATCTGAATACTTGAGTCTGACTCCGGGGGTAGCACATCCACGACGGCGTGCGAATGGCGGTGCAGGGCCACCGACGAGTTGGGCTTCAAACGCTCGCGGTCCAGCGTGCTGAGGATACGCACGTAGTAGTTGGAACCAGCGGTCGATCCAACAATGCCGTAGTTAGCATCCACCATTTCCAAGAACTGGCCAATAACCAACGGCACCGACTGAATACGCTTCACCTCCTCCTTCGCGCGGATAAGCTCCCTCTTGAGGTTTTTCATCTCGTCCTTGATATATCCTTCTTGAATATCCAGGAACTCGAGATGTCGCTCTAAGGACTTATATTTTGAGTATAGGTCCGTCTTTGCCTCGATGGACACGGGCACTAGCGGCTCATCGTCGGGAAGGACAGGGGGCAGGCCAATCTCTTCCATAATATCTTGGTGATCTTAGCTAACTTGCCACGGCCAAAAAGAAAAATTGTGATTGGCTGAAATGAGCACCACAGTCTAACAAGCAGAAACCTAGATTTTTTGGAACCGAAAAAATGAATAAAACCTAGATTATGCAGTTTGCACAGCCCACATGTTAAGGGCAAAGTTCACCTCTGTTCTGGAACAGCTCGGTTGAAAAATGGAGGCATCTGATTGGTCAGATAGTCGTCACCATCTCGGTTGGCTCAACTGACCTCGAAGAGGTCGGCTGAGTCAACAGATCCTCGGTTATAAAATTATACAGGAACTTTTACCCAAAACTCACAGACATGGATGACAATGTTTATGCTCACCCATATCACATTTTTTATGAAAGGTCGATGTGTCTTCTTTAACTTGGTTTGGCCCTTTGGTTAGGAGCCTCTAACCGAGGTGACTCAAACAGAGGTGAACTTTTCCCTAAAAGCTTGATCCCCTCTTAAAATGAAAAGATACATCAAATTCTACGAGAATTCAAGTCTTGAAAATTTTTGAGGTTGAAATTCTGATATCTGATGACTCAACGATTAAAAACTACTTATGCCAGCCCATTGAATTTTAGGTTTTATTTCAAACCTGATTAAAACCTAATGCATTTACTCTAAAGTATATACTAATAAAATGTAGTCTAATTAGTCTTAACTATTAGCTACTATGAACATGTCTAATCTAGAATGTAATCTTGGCTCAGGCTTGTCTGGAGAGTTAACCAGTCTGGGTGGATATTTGTTGTCCTGGATGTTTCTACGATTGTCTGGGTCCGGTGCTGGTAACTGGGTAAAGATGCACTGGGAACTGATTTTCAGTCGGATCCCTTCTTCTCGTAACGCATGAACTTTTGATTCATATTCCGCAACAGCTTCAACTTGAGCTCTAACTTGATTCCATATGAATTCCAAGTGTTCCTGCGCTTCTTTCAGGATACCTTGAAAAATGGTTTGATTCCGCAACTGCCATAGCCACGTCATCCCCATTCCACAGATTCCCTTCCAGAGTCTCTGGAAAACATCGGTATACGTTTCATCATACCAGCCATACTGCCTCATCATCGCCTTCTTGATCCCACTTCCCACTGGCGGGGCACATCTTGTTACTATTGCCTTACGAAAACCTCCTAAACTCGTATCTGATAAAGTTATACCACGCCAATGTACTCGTCTCCAAAGGGCTTGGGCCCGCGGACATTCCCACAGGATATGGTATGTGTCCGATCGATTACTCCTACAACTTTTATCCAGGACACATCGCTCATCCGTTATGCTTCTGGCGTAAAAGGTGTTTAATTGCATGGTT
Organism: Sclerospora graminicola; assembly: GCA_001887855.2. Taxonomy (NCBI): domain Eukaryota; phylum Oomycota; class Peronosporomycetes; order Peronosporales; family Peronosporaceae; genus Sclerospora; species Sclerospora graminicola. Next base: position 17,840 of record MIQA02000743.1, on the reverse strand, counting down.
GTCACCCGATATTGCACCCATACTTGGTAATTCGTCAGTAAGTTGTTGTGTTCCCATACTTGATCAGGGTCAACATCCTGTATTTCATTCCACCACTCACTTGAAGTACCTTTTCTTTTCCACTTCGCCAATATTGGCTGTAATTGCGGTGCCACTCCATGAAAGTAAAGTTTTCGAAATGACCGCCTGAAATTTGCCCATATCCGTCGAATTGGTGTGGTTTCTTCCATTTCCCATCCGATCAGGTGAATATCTGGGTGTGGATTGAACACTACAAACTTCCCTACTGTATCTTCCTGGTCTTCAGTATTATCCATGATTTTGGATACTACTTCCCACAAGATACCGTCTGCTTTCTGCTGTAACCACACCGTTTCTGTTTCACTCTTACCCTGTCCACGCATTGTTCCTGGTCTTACAAGTGTCCACCTATGCGACTCCAAACACCTCGGGCCTCTGCCCAGAGTTATCTGTGGCCTTTCTCCAATGTAATGACCAACCTCAACTCTTGGAGACGCTGTTATGATTGAGCACAACCACCGACCTATTTTGGCACAGGTGTGGGAGTATCCATCCAACCCTTGCACCTGCCACATATAAGTATTTGTCGTTAGTCGTAATATTCTCAACTCACGTATTGATACCACCGGTATTCGGTAATACTTCTTGGACGATAACACTGGCGCTTTCTGTTCTCGGATCCATGGGTTCGATTCCCACCGATATGTTCCCCAGAATGGGATCATTGATGTGGGAAGGAGATCATGGTATTGATAAGCTTCGATATCAACTTGGATCGTGAATTCATCTTTTGGCTGTAGAGCCAACCCTGTCATGCCGAGTCTCATTTCCATTAGCGCTGTTACCGGCGGTAGCACTGATTGTGAATACTCATCTAACTTCCTCAGCTTGTCCTGTTTTGGCCCTAACCATTCCTCCACTTCTTTCGCGATAGTTGGTTGTGCTCCTACCCTCACTGATGCTCCTGCTTTGCAAACTTTATAACCTGATACAGGGGTTAATAGGTGCCCATAGTTGTTATCCACTCCCAGCCCTGCTAGCTCTAACCATGCCCTCTGGTAACTATCCCTCGCTGCAATAAGCCATTGACACGCCAACTTTAACCGTTGGATTTTCATAGCTACCGGTATTGAAATTAGTCCCACACCTCCTGCTGCCTGTGGTGTGAACAATAACGTGGGTGAGATCTTGTGTCGACTGCCTTCACTCACCGTACTGTTCCGCCATAAGAACGCCTTCTGAATATTCACCAACTCTTTCATCACTTCAACGGTAGGCTCAAACATACGCGCTGTGAATAATATTGAGGGGATCGCTATGACATTGAATAATTGCACCCGTTCCATAAACGCTGTTCCACAATCCGTTGCCGTTGCTAGCCTTCTCTGAACATTTCGTATTCGTAATGCCCAATTAACTGATTGTAGTGTAGTCCACCCAAAGAAATATCCTAAGTATCGTACTGTTTCTCCATCGGGTAATACTGGTATCTTGTACCACGTTTCTGGTACAAATGTTGTATTTAGGAATACAAATTTACTCTTGGCCGGCTGTACCTGTAAGCCTGAAAGGTCACCGAATCTACGCACGACTTCTAGTGCTATTGGAACCTGTTCGGCATGTTGCACAAATATCGTTGAATCATCCACGAATGCAGAAAATCTATGTTGAATGGACGTATCATGATGGAAGGGTTGTATTCCCGATATTCTTTCTTCCTGGAGTAGGGCGAGCGCCAATGGTTCCACTGCTAGGATGAATAACAGGGGCGCCAGGGGGTACCCCTGTCTGATGCCTGGGAGTGGCTCAGAAAAAGTATTATTGACGAGAAACTCTGCTGACGTTCCGGCATGAATCCTATCCATTAAATCCACAAATCGTTCCGAGAATCCAAATGTCTTAAGGACTTGCAATAAATACTTCCTATCCACCGTGTCGTAAGCTTTACTAAAGTCTAGTAATAGAATCCCCGCACTCTTGGCCGCCGATTCTTTCTGTTTTGTTCGGTAGTTTTCGAGCGTTGCTTTCATCATTACGACAGCTTTGTCCATTCTACGCCCTGAAACAAATCCCTGCTGGGTGTCCCCGATCAATTTTCCAAGGAAACCTTGTAGCCGCCGGGCAATTATTTTTGCAAATAATTTATACCCTGTTGTCAATAATGATATTGGTCGATAGTCCAGAGCGTTATTTGAATCACCCTTCTTTCTTAAGGGGATAATTACTGCCTTTAAAAAGGAACGGGGTGGTGAACTTCCTTCCAAAATCGAGTTAAATAATCGTGTCAGGGGCTCAAGTAATACATCTCCAAATCCTTGTAGAAGTCGTTTCCTAGCCCATCCTGCCCAGCTGCCTTCCGTCTTTCTAGACCTTTGATTGCCTATTTCACGCCATCCTCCTCAATTCGCGCTAGTAGGGCTTCATTTTGGGCCCTTGTGACCTTCCGTGTCTCGGGTATCTGCATAAACTGTGCTAATTCCTCTCGTAATTGATCACTTGGCAGTGTTCTGTGGCTGATTCCCATTATGGGTCGCCATGTGGCTGCGAATTTGTCTGGAATTGAGAGAGAGGCTGGAAAGGGAGGGCCTGAGAACGCATCAATTTTTGTAACTGTTTGATCCCGTTCCCATACTGAAGCCCTTTTGAATAGCCAACGCACATCCGAAGGGGATCTATGTAGTCGCCGGCCTCGTCGACAGGCTCGTTCTGTCTGTAATACTCCAGATAAGGATGAGACTATATGCCTCCTGGTTTTTGCATTGTCCCGGACCATTCTTTGCAAATGTTGCACTCGTCGCCTGCGCCGTTTTGCCACCTTCTTCCGCATGTGGTAAATGATGTCTCGCCAAATGTCAATACGTGTGTCCCAGCTAGTGTCGCCATCCAGTCTAGTATTGGATTTCGTGATTTGATCCCGTAAACGTGAATGAATGTTGTCATTACCTGACCCCGTAAAGGGGTACGGCATTCGTCTATTGTTCATATACTGTTGGGATATGCTTGGGTCTTTCAAACATAAGAACACTTGGTTGTGATCTGATAATACTGGCGGTGCTTCAACGGCTACCCAAATTACCCAATTCTTCCAGTTCTCGGACACGTAAAAACGATCGATCCGGCTAGCTTGATTTCCGCGCCAGTAAGTATAATGATTGGAAGGGTCTATAGTCAGTTCATCTATGGCCGGCATCATCAATATTCTTGCGTCCCATAATCCCCACTCCTGCACTATTCGCACTAAAGCCTTACTCTCTGGTCGCATCAATCTTTGTCCCCCAAGTCTGTCTAAAGGAGGGGAATCAACGCAGTTAAAATCCCCTCCCAAGATGCAATTCACAGGTTTTCTCGTAAACATCATCCGAAAATCTCCATAAAATTTCTCTCGACATTTGAAATCACCTGATGGTCCATACACATTGATCACCACCACATCATTCCACTTGACGATAATTAATCTGTGTGACCACACAGTATTCATCCACGGAATAACTTGGTCTGCCACCATCGGGGTTAGTAATATTGCCACCCCTCCTTTTTTCTCGGTGTGTATGCTCCAGTATGACAATGTTTTATGTCTGTTACGATGCCCCCATAAGGCCGCCCACTTTCGAGATACCTCTTCCTTTTCCTGTACTGAGGCAATGTGGGTTTCTTGAATTAAAATTATGTGTGCCACATAATTCGATTTATTCCATCTCCATGCATTAAACCATGCATCAATGTCTTTTTTGACAAATCCTCGAACATTTTGGCTAAAAATTATTGAAGAGAGCTTGTTTACTTCGGATGATTCCTCTCCCAGTGACGGCTGATATTCAAGGTCTCTCATTAAGCGATATGTGTCGTAAATATGTCTAATTTGTGCATATTATAATATGACAACATCGATGTCTGTCCGACCGCGGTGCCCTTAGTAGTGACGCCGACTGTCACCGCCGGATTCTAGAGCAGGCATTGCTTTGGTCCCCACTAATTCCATTATTCCTGCTGAATACATGAACATAAATACGTTCTTCCACGCTCCAATAATCCCCGTATTGACTCCTTCTATATGAGCCGCGTAATCAGAATTCGTCTCCATCAAGCGTAGATGTCGCTGTAATAAATGTACTATAGTGTCCGTTTCTTGATAATTTTCTCCTGAGAGAGCCGCTATCTGTTCTGCGAAGAGATTCGCACTAATCAGCATGTTCGCTAGTGTCGACATTTGTCGTGGAGCTAACAATCGTAATACTGCATTTCCTCCATATTTTATCTTCCTTAATGTTGCCCATTCCTGCGAACTGTTCATTACCGCATGTTTTTGAGCTGCACTGTTCATGACGTTAAAACGGTTCTCCCACTCAGAAAACCAGTCCCCTGCGATATCAACAAGCCCTTCTCGTTTACCTGCATCTACTACTTCCCGCCAACACTGTTCTCGCCAGGTTTTTGTAAGTTCCACCAAAACCTTTCCATGCACACTGTCGAGAATATAATGAGAGCCAGGCACTTCTTTCAGTAAGTGCATTAATCGGTTTCCTTCCAATCGTGCCACTTTCAACCAGAGCGTCTTCGTTGAGCTTAATACCGGAAAGGGGATTCCCGTATTCTCTTCCCATTGTACTAATAGATGGTTCCACGCCGTTTTGAATTCCTCCATCGATAAATTCATTATATTCGGTGCCGCATCATATTGCATTAATTCGTCACAGAGTTCACGTTGAACCGGCCCAATATCCATATCCTCGACCTTCCCTGCATTTATATCTCTCCGACACATTCGCTTGGACTGAGGCGTTACTATTATTTGAGGTTGGTTGGAATCCTGCGAACTCTCCGCATTTTCTGAATCTTTGTACTCCGAGTCTGACGTTCCACTGTCCAGTAACTGTACTTGTCCTTGGTCCGCCGTGTGATCCCACCACACACGTTCGTACCATTGTTGGAGTATCGGCCTCGATATTTGGTAGTGCTGTTGCAGTTTCGTGCAAGTTTCCTGGTCCGACAGGTCTGCTTGTATCAACTTCTCCTGTTCCGCTAGTGATAGTTTCATCACCGTATCGGACAAGAAGTGTAGCAGTTCTGTCATTCGGGGATCTCTCGTCCGTAATATCTGCATTATCTCGCACTTGAGCCCGTGATGAATCGTAGGGCCAGATAATCTGTGTATGAGATCCGTGTAATCGCCGTTCCAATCTTCGGGGTCCCAAGGAGATTGACTGCCATAGCTGGTTATTGACCCATCCGGCGTTACTACCAATTCATGAGAAGAAGCCAATTCACCCTCTTGGTCATGTTCACCTGTAATATCCTCATAATGTTCATCCTGAAACTCCTCATCGTCACTATTGTTCTTCATTGGTACATCCTCTGTTTCGTTAATCCGTTGCCCATTTAGTAGAGCCGAATAGTGTTGGCCACTATATATTAAAATCAGCGGACGGTGACTCTCTTGAAAGTCCGTCGCTTCCGCCGTAAGGTAATTTCTCATTTTCTCGTAAAATATTCCCACAGTCATCGGATATTCACCACTTGTTTGGAATGTTTTACCTCTAATAGATCTAGTTTCTGGAACGAGATGTGATAAAACAGGCTCTTTCAACCCCGTTGGGTGACTGATGACATAGATTTCCCTTTGAAGCAGTGTACTGATAGTTTTCAGTGTGTCTGTACACCCCCATTTTGTCCTTGGTATTGTTTCGTCAATTTTCGTGCTACTACTCGCAAATTCCAACAGGTAGTCCTGGAACTGCTTTCGAGGTTCCTTTGACGTGATCGAGTCGTCTGCTCGTCCTAATTCCAGTAACGTGGGCTTCCTCGTTCCGGCCGGAAATTTTAAGTCAAAATCTAGTTGTGCCCTTATTATGCACCCCTCCTTTAGCTTCTTGGCCATCGCTTCCAACCTTTCCACCTTATCACCCAGCTGCTCAGAGCAGGCTAGAGCTTGACACACCGCGTAGACCTGACAATTCCCTGTCGCTGGTGTGGCTGTCTTCGTGAGACCTAGTTCTTGACTTACTTGTGAAATTGATGTCAAAACCACTGCCCTTTCCTCTTTCGTCTGTGGTACTCGAACTGGTCGAATAACTCCTTCTTCCTGATCCACTTGGGTAATCGCTTCGTGGATAAAAGCTTTCACCTTTCCTTCCTGCATGAGTAATGTGGCCGCTTTCTTTTGGAAGATGATTGCGTACTGTTCATCCTCTTGTTGACGTGCCCGGCGATCCTTTTTCTTCTTTTTGCTGTGAACCTTTGTAGCCTCTGTTACAGCCGACCCTCGGTTTTCCGTCTGCCTGTCATGTTTATTGTCGTCAACCTGTGTTGACTTAGCGATGTCTCTTTGTAGACTGGAAACAATCTTGATAGTATTCGTTTTCTCCTCATTTATGTCTGCTTTTGAATTCATTCCTCCACGCCCTTTGAATCGCTTGACTGTCACCCACTCCGACTTTGACTGTTGACGTTGCGTTTCTATGTGAGAGTCCTCCTTGTGATCCCCAGGCGTCTGATTCATCCGTGTGTCATCCGATTTGTCTGGTGTGACACCAACAACTGGTGCCTGTCCTTCATCAGTGGACACTGTCTCACCTTTCTCTTCTTGGTTTTCTCGTGCTTGTAGAGCCTTTTCTTGATTCTCCCTCACCGCATCCACCTGTGTGCGTAATTCTTCCATACTTTTAAAAGTTGTGTCTTGAGATGCGTATTGTTTTAACTCTTGCAATTTTACTTCGACGCAATTCGATTTGAGCAATTCTGCTAATGGTTTGACGCAGTTCCTCATTGGGTGACCAATGTCCCCGCACCTCAGACACTGTTTTCGGCCCCTAATAGACGGGTGTTCAATGATAATCATTGTATGACCCCAGTATATACGTCTCACGTCCTTTAATGCTGTAGGGCAAGCATCTGATTCGACGATTAATTCCCATGCTGTTGATGTATCCGAGAAAGGCCCTCCTTTGTCCAAGTCATCCAACTGAAAATCCACTCACAGCAGCTTCTTTAGAAACCCCGAAAACTTGATTAGATCAACTGATCTCGTGATATTTTTTAATGTACACGCGTAAAATCCATCCTGTGTAAATCGTTCCCCGTTACTGTCCAGCTGATTTTTCCAAGCTGATGCGTCTGCGGAGACCACTTCCCGATGCAGGTTATAAAGTTGGTGGTCATACCTGTGAAATGGTACCATTATTCCATCAAACTTCTTCGCCATTTCCCGCGTATAAAAGTGAAAATATAACGCATGCTTTCCACCGTCATAGCTAATATTCTTAACTTGTGCCACCATGCGCCATAACTCTCCGCTACCTGATCCTCTTGTGGCAGCTGCTGTAGCTATGCTTTCTTGTATGCTCTTGGTACTTAAGGAAGCCTCTTTAATTGGGCTCTCACCCTTTAAGTACATTACCAAACATCCTTCCACCTGTGCTCCGATTGTCTGCACTAGTCGTACCTGCTCGTCAATTTTCATGATTCTTTTCAGGAACTGTGGTAGTTGTTTTGCAATGATTGTTCCTTCTACCAATCCTTGTACTATTCTCCACTCGTCGTCACTGCCTTTTCGCACCGTCATTGGTGCAAATTTTCCATATTGCTTCTCGCATACTTCTCGTAATCTTCTGATTTCCTCCGACGTGTAGATTTCTGTGTTGAAGAGAAACGTCTTTTAACAGTTGTTCTTCGTCCTTGTTCTTTACTCCCGGTCCTGCTACCTTGTTGATCCAGCCTTGTAGTGGTACTGGTAACACTTCTGCTTTTTTTACTTTTTCTTGTCCTATTGCCCTCCATAGGATATTTTCGAAGGACTGCGGAGACCTCTGTGCTAGTAGTGCCAATTCTACTACTCGTTTTCGCCATACTGTCCATTCGTTTTTGCCTTCAACTACTAGTAATTCAAATAAATCTAATAGTCGTTCTGTCTCCGATGCTTTCAGGTTTGGAAGTCTCTTCGCAATGTCCGATAGCCGTGAAACTGGGCCTTTTGCCTTCACGTATATTGCCGTGAACAATTCTTGGGTAATGTCCAGCCATACCTGCGTTCGTGGCCTGGTGGCTGAAGCTTGAGCGAGGGCCGTATGAAGCGCCTGAGCTAGATTTTTTGGATCTTGGAACTCAGCTTGTCCCACCATCTCAAGCATTACCTCAGTTTCTTTACTTGATTCCTTTACTTGTTCAGGTGTGTTTGTAACCTGAGTTTTGTTCCTATCATCCGGTAATAATACCGGTTGGATCGATATCTCTGATTTATGATGCGACTCATCCTTTGCCGTATCTATCAGTGATACCGGTTCTGATACCGGTTCCCTGTTGACCTCTTCTGTCGTTGAAGTTGTGCGTGCTATCGGTCCCGCCTCCTCAGCCTCGGATGCCTCCGACGATTCCGGGCCAATTTCATCCACCACTTTCTTCGTTCGCTGATCCAGCTCGCGCCCTTGCGTTGCCTTTGTCTTCCCCGGGTTATCCGGGTCCGTACTCGGACCCGGATCATGTGATAACGTCCGGGTTTCGCTGCTTGCATTCATGGTAGTCCTAAACCCTATCGAGATCGATTAGGGGCCTATATTGCAAATTTAGAACTTTTTTTACTCTAAAGTATATCTTATTGACGATGGGTACATGACACCAAATTGCTTCAATTATAAGCGCGTCGCCTATAAGATTATTTTTGAAAATCGGGTCTGAATTTTGGTTTGGTGGTATGACCCTCATATTTTAATAGGGGGTTCCAAACCTAGGAAAATGAGCCCAAATCATCTGCCAAAAACTGGCTCGGAAACCAGCGGTTTTGCCCAAAACGATCAAACGTCTAAAAGCTCGACATACCCCTTTTTCTCTGCTTTTATTTGTCTACGATATTTAGAGACTCTCCGAGTCATATTTGCAAAATCTTAATAACGTACAGTGGCTCCCAAGAATAGTTTGACGCAGAGGTTTAGCAAAAAAATGTTTTATCGCTCCCACTTCACTCACGTCGGCGGGTTCTGCAGGAGCACGAGGTCCATGCTGCCCACAGTGACCAGAGCAGCTGTAGCAGTTGCAATAAAAATTGTGTTAAGTAAAACGATCATTACCGTTTTGAATAGCTCGTTATGATGGATAGGATAATGCTGATTCGTTATCAGCGGTAACAAGTTGTCCGTGTTTTCCACAAACGTTACACTGAAGGTGGGTGGGTTTACTATGTAATTTATCAGGGAGCTCTTACAAATACGGTGGCCTCAAGATCTTTTGATTTTGCACGAAATTGACAGCTCGATACTCATGACCCCAGCCTTAATGCGAAGTTCCTCTTGCACGTTCTCAGCCTTCACACGAAGACGGCAAACGTACTACTTGAACAATGCTTCTTTGAAAAGTGACTCAAACATTGCCGGATTCGTGTCACGAAGCTCGCCAATTTCATCTGCGGTATGGCCATCTAGTCTTGATCATTGAAGCATGTTGTCCATGTGCTACCTGTGTGGTCTAGCATAATCACCGAAAGTATGTAGCGGATTTCACAGGCGCTGTAGGAAGTTTGGCATTTTTCGCACGCATACTTATTAATTAGTCATCAACGAGCGAAATGTCGTGCTTTAACAGCTGCTCGCTAGCCTTTGACGTGATCTCGTTTAGTTGACCCACGTCACGCACAACACCGATTATGTCTATGTTTGAATCGGCATGCACATTCGCGATTTGAGCAACTTTCTTGAAAGAATATTGTCTTCCGGGGATGGAGAAATGTCCGAGTTCGTATCAAACGACACTTCATAATCGTTAACAACTGAAGAGAAACGGCGGTTGGCCATCTTTATCTTGCCACCACCAAAGTAAAAGACACCACCCAGACGCAGCATTTCGTAAAACTTCTCAACGCCATCAGTGAAAAATGTAGCACGGATTTCGCCACCCTTTGCGTCTAGCAAATCTACACTGACGAGTTTGCCTGAACCACGCGCATTAGTCCAATTTTTAATCGGAGCGCGGGGTGTCACTCGAGCCTTGATGGTCCAGCGAAAATCCTGTCGGGAGGTTGGGCATGCGCAAACGATTTGCTTAGTTACGGGGCCTATTCCCCAAATATGGTCCTCGATCAGTACCAAAATGAATTTGGCATGGGGGAACGTCCCGTCTTGGCGTATCCCAAAGGATCGAAACTTTCGCAGCAAATGCGAGACGCGTTTGTTAACACGACCACAGGGTTTCTCCCGCAATTGTACCGTTCCTTATGGCACAATATGACTGCACCTTTGAAGCTTGAAAAGCATTTGGATCTCGGATCCTTTACCGATTATCTCTTGCATACGGAAATGTCTCTAAACGTCGATGCGTATCGACGAAGTACCTTTTACTGTAAAGATCAGGATCAACCGATTAATGCAGGTCCTGTCTGGGACTTGAACTTGGCGCATGGCAATGGTGCGCGACGGAATTTCCCCAATATACGTATTGGAAACGTCTCATGTGTCATTCGCAACTCACGTCCCTCGTGATTCAACGCTGGAAGACACTGCGGGGTACCAACCAAGCGAAAGACCATGAAAGCGTCTTTGGGGCTTGGAGTGATGAGGCTATCACGACCTTTCTCAATACAAGCACAGCTCCCGTGTTGCGTCAATTGTCGAAATGTAAGGGGGGAGATTGGCGCCTTGGTGGCGCGCCATTTTGATGCCATCCGTGTTTTTTTATTAATGGTGCGCAATTTTGATACTGTGCACACTACAATTTTTGAAAACAAATCTAGTGTGTACCACATGAAAATCTCATATGCCTCGAAACTGCTTCAAATATAGGAGCGTCGCCTTTAAGATATCGACGTCTATAAGATATACTTTAGAGTAAACCTATGCTTGCCAGCCCTGCTTACAAAACCCCTTATTGAATAAAAAGTACTCTTGCTGTCTCATTTACAGTAAAACCTGTATTAGAACCTCATCCCTCGATTTGACCCCCCCCTTAAACAGAACCCCAGGTCCACCTGAGGCTAAATCTGCAACCCCATCCCTTAAATAGAACCCCACCCAACACTCAATTTACATGCTAACAGTACAACAATAATACCGGTATTGTGTACGACTAGCAGCGACCAAAGCGCGCCAATTTTTGCGCGCATTTATTTTGTAATTACGTTTTCGGTTTAATTACAGTAGTATTCCTTAAGACCCACTTGCAGAATCGACTCCAGGTGGCCAAATTTTCTGAAGGCGCTGGTTGGACCAATCAACAGCCTTTGAAAACTAAAATTACTTAGTATATGATTGGACATCCACTCTCATTTGTTGCCAAATACAAATAAATTCAAAGTTCTAAATTTGCTGGATTGGCCCTATCCCGTTTATTGGTATAGGTTTAGGACTACTATGGTTGAAGATTACGCAGGACGCGCACCCCTTGATGATCCGGGCCCACCGCCGGATTCCAACATATCAGGGGAAGGCAGCTCCAGTAGGCCGATCGTATTGGACGAAGGGGATACGGCTGGAGACAATGACGCGCCGGAAGGCCCAGACGGTGTTGGAAGCCTGATGGAGGGGGCCGAGAAGGCGATCGTCGCAGAAACGGCAGAAGGATCGGAATCGAAAGAGGCAGATTCAGGCAGAAATGTAACAAATGCGGAGTCAGTTTCTATGAAGAAACCGGTTGTACCGAATCAGTCGGAAAAACCGGTTGTACCGGATCAAACATCAGCGGAATTAGTGCAATCAGCACCTAAGGAGGGAGCAGTAATTCCGGTGAAATCGGTATTACCGGTTTCACAATCTCAAGTCGGGGACAAAAACTTGACTTTTAATCAAAAGAAGCACGGTGAAGGAGCAGCGGCAGCTGCCAGCCTGATGCAAAGTGTGGCACCAACTGATGCGCAGGTGCCACACAGTCTGGCAAAAGCACTGTACACTGCATTAAAGGAGGCGTCGACAAAGAGACCAAGGGCACAGGCGTGGCTGGATTTAGTTCGTGAGTTGTTTGCAGCCATATACGTAAGAGTCCGAGGACCTGTGTCTAGACTCTCAGAGGCAGCAAAGCGATTTCCAACTCTAAAGGCGCCGGAAGTAGAGCGTCTACTTGGCTATTTTGAGATTGTGGTAGTGGACGGAGGTAAAGATTGGACGGAATGGCGACAGCAAGTGGTAGGGGCGGAAGTTCAAGCACAAAAGTCGTCGTTATCCTTCAAAGGAATTATCTGGAAAAGTATAGGTCAAGAAAAAGTGAAGAAGGCGGGTTTTCAACCAGTGCCACTTCAAGGGTGGGTGAATAAGGTTGCCGGGCGATCACCGGAGACTTCGGACGACAAACTCACCAAAAAGACCTTTTTATTCAAGACAACGGTTTATAAATCGGATGAGATTTCTCGTTTACGTGGAGTTTGCGAAAAAGATTATGGAAAGTATGCACCGATGATGGTCCGAGCTGGAACGGACGATGAATGGCGCATTTTGCAAGGGCTTGTTGAAGTTACAATCATAGCTAAGCAAATACCGCAATTTGTCAAGCGAATAATGAAAATTGATGAACAAGTTCGATTGGTTCAGACGATCAGAGCCCAAGTTGAAGGATGTTTAGTGATGGATCTAAGTGGAGAGAGTCCGATCAAAGAAGCATTTATGAGCACGAAATGTTTACAAGAAAGTATTGCCACGGCGGCTGTAACAAGAGGTACGGGTGGTGTGGAGATATGGAAGATGGTAGCACAAGTGAAGATAATAAGCTATGATGGAGCGAAGCACGCGCTATACTTTCATTTTTTTACGAGAGAAATGGCTGCTAAGTTCGCCGGAATGAAAGTACCGTTCCACAGGTTTGAGCACACGCTCAGATACATACAACAAGAACACTTGAAAACGAAGAGAACGGCATGGGAAGCTCAAGTGGATAGTAATGGCGAAAGATATGAGCATACTGGATTTTACTCGTGTGTCCTGAAGAATGTTTCGAGATCAGTGGATCTCCTTAAACTCTCGGGATATTTGAGGAAGATCTTAGGGGTGGACTTTCAACTTGATGATTTAGATAAAGGAGGCCCTTATTCGGACACGTCGACGTTGTGGGAGCTTATAGTGGAGTCGGACGCATGCCCATCGGCATTGCGAGGAATTAACCGTATTTACTGGGGGCATACAATGCTAGTCGTGGAGCACCCGGCGATGAGGGGCAGAAGACAATGCCTACGATGTGGGGAGGCCGGTCACCCCATGAGGAAATGCACGGCACCGATAGAGGACCTGATAAAAACAAATTGTTTACAAGTGAGTGTAGACGATTTTAAGAAGTTCACGCCAACTGTGTCGACTTTTCGTAGTATGGAGGAGTTACGTGATCAAGTGGAAGCAGTCAGGCTCCGCCAAGAAGACGGAAAGAAGCAAGAAATGAAGCAAGACGAAGAGAAGGAAGAAGTAAATACGGATGATGATCAACAAACCAGGAAGACATTGACCGAAGGAACAGCTCTACCAAAGGAGCTCAAAACGGAGAAATGGGAACCAAACACAGTGGTAAACCTAAATAGATCGCGTTCTGAGCCATCTGAATGGGTCACTGTAAAACCCAAGAAGAAAAGGCGTGAAGCACGTCCGCAACATTCGGATGACGAACGGGTGCAGCAGTCAAGAAGTCAAGCTTACAAGTCAAGTTTAAAGGCGAATCTGGAACAGACGAAGCTACAGGAAAACACTAAAGTAAAAGTGGACGGGGTAAGAACAGCAAATACGAAGGTAAAGGTGCAAGTGGAGGACAACATCACCCAGCAACCGGTCGTAGGTTCACAGACCGGGAGTTCATACCATTCAGAAGAGCCGCGACAGATGAAGAAACCTCGACACAAGAAAAAGGTTGATATTCTAAAGAAAAAAGCCAGCACATTACTTATGTTGGAAGGACAGGTCAAGAATTCTCTAGCGAATATGCTAACGCAAGTGGAAGAAGAAAGTGGATTGATAACAGTGGCTACGCCTAAAGATGTGACAGAGGTGGGAGCACCGGAGCTGAAAACGATCCAAGATGTCATGCATTGGTTAAATTTAAGGTCCATACCTACACCGGCAACTGGAAACTGCCAGATCTACGCAGTCTGTCTAAGTTTGACATGCTCCGATCAGTTACTGGAGAACAAAGGATTACCAGAGGAAATGACAAAGCTGTTGAAACATGGGTGTCTGGTGAGGGCTTTATTAGATTCGCCAGGGGTGCGAAAAGAAACGCTGAAAGAACTACAGAGAGGTACCGATTGAACGTCCCCAAAAGAAACCAAGCGATTATTCCAAGAATATCTACTGGAATTTGCAGACAGTAGTTCACAGCTGGATGTAAATATTGCACAGGACACATGGGGGAGTAACGATACGCTCCTAACCCTAAGTACAGTTCTGCAGCGAGACATATATGTTATAAGTCATCCGCCAGGATTCAAGGTGCCAGGAGTCCATTTCTACACACCTGAAACAAGAACGTCGCATGGCAAAAGCTATCAAACAAGAGGCGATTATCCGATGAGTATTGATGATTTCTATAACAAAATGGCGATATTCTTACGGGTGATGACGACATCTCAGCAAGAAAAATTACCAATAATATTACGCTACGGTGGTCAGCATTATTCGGCGATATTAATTGGAACGAGTGAATGGGAAGCAGAAGATGTAAAGATGAGTGACAGTGGTGATGATGAAGATTACGAGGACATCAAAGCTGAAGAAATTGGAAAGGAGGTCAATGAGGACACAGAGCCTTACAACACGAAGTGAAGATTCCCTATCGAACTATGGTCACCAGTCGCCCTGGGATCCGAATGAATGGGAAGGTAACTTCGAGGATTTGATAAGTCGACTGGAAGGACCTACGATTCATCACGGTCTGAAATGTGAAATTACGGACATTATTATGACGAAAGACCCACGGATGTGCGAGTTACTACACTTTTTGGCAGATACGGTTAGTAAACTATCGCTGCCAGAACAGGAAGAAATGATGAAGGTTAATATCGCGGACCCACAGATTCAACGATATTTTATGCAAAATTATCAAATATCGGCTCCAATATTAAACAAGTGGTATGACAAAGTATGGATGGAGAACCAACCTGAAGCAGAATGTCTTCTACTCTAGGATGGCTCACCATCCGGATCGGAGTATAAAGATTCGGAAATGTCACCAAGTTCGCAAGTCATCCGAACATGATGAAACTCAGCTGACAAAAAGGATTTGTAGGCGAGACGGAGAGGAGTCTAAAGTGGAACCAATGGAGATAGTACCGATTGCGCGAGATTTAATGGATGATTTCGAAAACAGCACTGGAAATAACGAAAATGAAGGAATGCCACTAGACGAATTTAAAATAGCATGGCACGAATTGGGAGGAGCAGACAGGTATTCCTTTCCCACTGGTCAGCTCTACTAAGACCCTGTGGGTAAAAGCGGCCCATCATGAGTCAAATCGTTTATTACATCTAATCAAAGATGTTCCGGGCTCTCATTTCATCTTAGATAGCGTGCATCCCAGTGTATTGGTAGAGATGACGAAACCGTGGAGGGAACAATGCTGGCTAGATGTGATTGAAGCAGGAAAACGAGAAGGATTAGTAGACATATCGGGTCAGTGGTTTGCAGAATGGGAACACAGATTTATGGTAATGATTGGGACTTCACAACGAACGGCGATCATAAATAGCTCCCACGAGTGGACTAGGCTTCGGAAGTTGCAATACGGGGGAAATGCTATCCTAAAACTTTTAGCACCAAGACAAGTGATACAACTAGCAGGGATGCTAATATGCTCCCACATTTTTGCAGAACAAATCGCAGCTCTGGTGGGGGATGACTATCACCCAAATGATACCATTATGTGTCTATTACAACGGCACTTAAAGGTGGTGGACACACGACAAGATTATGCGGAACGAATTCAGTTAATTGGAAAAGGGGCACCAGAAGCTTGGCGAGAATTATTTGAATTCTGTCACGCCCCGACTCTTTTACAAATGTCGAAAAATCAAGAACATTTACTTCAGGACCAGGTGGGTCCAAGCAACTATTAAGGGCACCGCTATATTGGATTTGGAGAATCACACGTATTTCGCAATGGATAAATTGGACACATATGCGAAATATCGGCTGATGAAGGACATGGAATATGAAGGACAATTAAGAAAGAGGGAAGATGACAAGCAGACAAACACGTACACCATATTAAGTCAAAATGTTCGTGGTTTTCTACAAAGAGATGTTTCAGCATGGATGTCGGCATGGAGAAGGGGCTACCCTAGTAAAAAGGCTGAGATGATTTTTTTACAAGAAACTCACATTGACTCACATACCGAGAGGGAAGCGTTAGCAAAGCAGTGGGCTTTACTGTGGGGCAAAGTAAAAGAATATCAATCACTTTCTTACTGGAGTATTTACCCGAAAAAACAAGGATGTGTAGCGATCTTATTGGCACCATCGATAGCATCCAACATTATGCCGTGGAAGACAGAATACTGGTCAAATCGGCTTATAATTTTGAAGTGGAACGAGGGTGTAATACTAAATGTTTACGGGCCATCAGGTGATATACATGGGCGTGAACAGTTCTATAATACTGTTCGACAAATATTTATCAGACACCCACGACATTGTTTGATGGGAGGGGACTTTAATTGTGTTGACTCACCCATCTTGGATAGACTCGGAGGAATCAGATCAGAGCGTCCAGAAAGCAAAGCATTAAGAAGAGTAATATCGGAGTGGAAGTTAGAGGATGCTCGTCACTTAATGGTTTCGCCGTTGGAGGAGTCGAAGCTGGAGCCAATTGCTCACTATACGTACTGGAGGGGCCAACAGGCTAGTCGGCTGGACAGGTTTTACGTTTCCGGCAAGTGGATTAACTGGGTTGTCTGGGTGGAGGTAGATCCGCCTCCAATTTTCTCCGACCATAATCAAGTAGGTCTAGTGCTGAAAGACCCAAGTGTTTCCAGAAATATGCCTCCCGTTCGTAAATTTTCCTACCCGTTTCCCGGATCACAGGCGGAGAGCGTTAAACTGATGATTTTGGAAAAACTGCAGAAAAACAAATGGAACTCGAAAGCTGTCAGAAATTGGGATGGAATAATGGATTTTTGTCGAGCGATCGTGTTTAATATAAGAAGAAAGGTAGCAAGAAAGCGAAGAAAGAGAGTGCATCAATTGAAGAGGTCCTCAAGCGAGACCGCGTCAACAAGAAAACATGTTGTCTCAGCCATAGCAAAATCTTTACAACAAGAGCGGTCAATTAGAAGAGGGGCTTGTTTGCACCGATCAGCAGCAGATGTGAGGTGGCTCTTCAAGAGAGCCTCTGTCTGGGAGAGAGATCAGACCGTGTCCAACATACTTGCGACATCAGGGCCCCCGTTTGCGGAGGGTTTATCGATCCCAGATAGGTATGCTAAAACGTGGTCGGGCATTTTGGGACAAAGTCATCGAGAAATAGCCAACCAGAAATTGATGACAGAAGTGCGAAACTTTATGGAAATCCCAGTCAACAGGAAAGTAACGGACTCTCAAAATGCTGCGTTGCTTTCTGAAATCACCCCTGATGATGTTGAATGGGCGATCAAGAATATTGATCGGAGAAAAGCAGCTGGACATGATGGCATTGGGAATGATTTTTATAAAGATTTTTCAGCAATTCTAGTGGAACCACTTACGCAGATTTTTAATGACATTTTATTAGGAGGGAAACCACCTCCCTCTTTTCTCAAAGCTATCGTCATCCCATTGCGAAAAAAAGGAGACTCAAGTGATGCATTAGACTACCGCCCGATCTCACTATTGACTACCGGGTATAAACTCTTCGCATAGATTTTGGCACGTCGGTTACAGCTGTTTCTTGGAAATTTGATTGG
>MIQA02000742.1:0-17384 GCA_001887855.2 Sclerospora graminicola | reverse complement strand
ACCAGCACCGCGACCGACAGCGAGAAGATACTCGGCATCCGAGCAATTGTATTCCCAGGAAGATCCAGACCCTCATTTAATTTCTAGGATAAGGTACTATATGGTAGCCAATAGTTGATAACTAAAATGGACTACTTTACACGAAAAATTTTGGTAACCGGTGCCGAAACGTGATACCGCACACCACTGTTCCGCTTACATCGCTAATTTGACCCTTATTGGCTGGATCTGAGTTTCCAACGCGCTAAGCAAAAGTATCCAGTCAGCACACTACTTATCAAGGCCAGTGACAATGACGACCTCGAACGATCAACGGGTTGACCTATGCGGCTCGTACACCGATATTAGTGGTGTCCCTTCTCAAACCTCTGACACGGTCGTAGACCTGTGTTTTGTTCACTGGAAAGTATTGATGAAGCCGTTAGAGCAGGGACGTGCTTTTAAACGCGCCAAGTTGACGTTAGAGCTAAGAAAATACAAAAAGTATAAAATAGCGCGTCCTTTCCTCGCCGGGGGTACTACAAATGGAGCCTCTCTGTCTTTCAATTATCATAACGTGATCAGCACAAAAACCATAATGTGGAGGCACCTTGTCGGGCTTGATACACCACGTTTGTCGAGCAGATTAGGTCACATTTCGAATGTATGTAAGCAACATAGCAAGTGAAAGTCTCTGGACGCGACTCTACTTGTATGGAGTTGATTTATGCGAGCGTAAAATTCCATTATCGCTTACTATTCCTGTGATAAGTCTGGGAATTTTGCAGACGACGCGATCTCCTTCCAATATGGACCGGCATTTTGGCTGGTTCATGTTGCAATGTTCACATTTTATAGGATAATTTTCCATTGCCTTGCAAATCTTCCGATCAAGTGAAGGGCTTTTATATGGTGTTCAAATGCGTTTTGGCAACAACCGAACGTCGTAGCTTTCAGTTAGTTTGGTATTGGGTGGGATATATTCCACACTTTCTACTCCAATGCTTGGCACCAAGTTGCAAACGATAAAGTTAGCTATCTTTTGGGTGTTTTAGCCTGAAAGGTGCTCAGATCTGGCATTGACATGAGCTCTGCAACCAAAGCAAGGCGTATTACATTAAGCCCATGCGCTACTTCCCGCTGAAGCTTTTCGTCAATTTTGATTTGCAATGGACGTCGTTGTGCTTTCTCCAACGCTGTAAGCTCAGACACCGTGACCTTACAGTTTTGAACCTCTCAAAGATGAATTACAAATGGGTTTGCCCGCTGATGGTGTGCTTTTCGTCAATTTTGATTTGCAATGGACGTCGTTGCGCTATCTCCAACGCTGTAAGCTCAGACGCGAACATTAGAGTTTTGAACTTCTCAAAGTTGAATTACAAATGAGTTTGCCCGCTGATGGTGTGCTTTTCGTCAATTTTGATTTGCAATGGACGTCGTTGTGCTTTCTCCAACGCTGTAAGCTCAGACACCGTGACCTTACAGTTTTGAACCTCTCAAAGATGAATTACAAATGGGTTTGCCCGCTGATGGTGTGCTTTTCGTCAATTTGATTTGCAATGGACGTCGTTGCGCTATTTTATCGCTGTAAGCTCAGACTCCGTGACATTACAGTTTTGAACCTCTCAATGATGAATTACAGATGGGTTTGTCACAAACACGATCACGATCCAGAGCTGCAATGGGTATATCACCAAACACAACATAAAAGACTGCTTTCAATTGCGAAAAAATGCTATATTATAAAAACTAACTACCATACTGCTCTCCAACTTCTTTTTTGGGGTCTAGTCATATCGTTAATATTTTTTGCATAAATTTGCTAACGATTGGTCATATTTGTTCATGAAAATGTCTCCCCATCTATAATTGCTTATAAAACATAATATAGTGGTGGTGCTGACACTTCTTTGCTCGACATACTCGTCAGTAAGCAGATAGAGATATTTAATTAGAGCACCTGCTCATTTAGGCTGAAACCAATCAATTACTAACATCAGTCAGTTATAACATAGGCTTTTCCGAAAAAAACTGAAATCCCGACCAGATACGGTGTAATCTCTATATGACTGAGTTTAGAGGTCAAAGACCGATATAATGAGATTTAACAGCATTATTTTGTCTGTTATTGTAAAACTGCTCAATAAATATAGAGACTGAAAAATGACATACCAAATGAACAAGTGCAAAGTAACGCAGCAATATTTCCATTCTGGCCAATAACTTGATAATGCATGGTAGCTACTTAACCGCTTATCGCTAATCATTTTCTTCCTTCTAGTTACCTCTACTATTAATAATCCACTTCACCTTGTATTAATGAACTATTCTGTTCGCTGGTCGATGCTGCATCTGCTATAGTTTTTTTTATGAAAGACAAATGCTGGAGGACATTGAAGTGCTGCTTCATAGCAAGCAACTAAACCCACTAGGGTTGGTAGAAATCAAGGGATATCAAATGCTGTTTGTATATTTTAAAAATTGTATTTCATGTTATTTCATCAACAAAGGCATGAACTTCAGTAAAAAAAACTGTAATCCATGACACTCATATTGTTGTTATACGCGATACAAATTAGAACCATCTCGTCTTCATTTCGCAATATACATAACAAGAGCATTTTGACTGTACATAATAACGTAATGATCTAACGAATTAGGTGTATATTTATATGTGTGGCTAGAACATGACGCACTAAACTCAGCAGTATTCTAGGTGTTCTCTTGATTGCGATAGCTCTAAACTATTCAGACCATTTCCTGCGCTATTTGAGCAAACATAAGTTTTAGAGCAACCGAAAGAAAATGACGAATTGAAGCCAAATCTCATCGCAACGTACCAGGATGACTGGGTGCAATGTAACAAGTATCAAACGTGGCATCGAGTACCAAGTTAATTTACCGTGTCGAACGGTATTGGCATGGAAGAGTGTTATACCTCCATCGTGTTGCTCAGAGGCCTTGGGGAGCACGTCCTAATACTTCCAAAAAGCGAAATCTTCATCTTCGTGCGTATATACTTGTGTGGTGAAGCGGTCTGAAAAATGTTGAGAACAAGGTGGACCACACATGACTGTTGATTGGTGACGATGGAAACACCCATCAAGATGAGACAGTTGATAAGTTGGACAGGCTGATCGCGTATACGACGAAAAGGTGTGGACAACGGGCTTTCATAATGTGAAGGAATAAGCCAAGTACCGTTACTATGCCCGGTCCCGTATATTAATGGAACGGCAATATTCACGATCCGATCAGGATATTGCATATTAAGTGGAGCTCACGTGGGCGTATAGGACGAGATCGACTGAGACAAACTGGAGATACAGCAGCAATGGCGAAATGACATATCAGGAACAGTTATCGGGATGAGTTATGAACAGTACAGATGTTGAAGTTGGGTGTGATATGAAGTTTCAGCCCGATCGGCCGAGCCACCTAACTGTGCCCCAGAATACGAAGATCAGGTACAGAATAGAACGGGGTATGCGGAGTGTCGAGCCGTGCAAGTATTACCAAGTTAAGGCAAGTGATGAGAGTTGATGGATCTATCCAGAATTGATGCAAGAAGGTCCGATCAGGCCCAACTTCACGAGAAATGCTGAGACGGTGCGATCTTGGTACCCCGACAGGTGACGAAGGTCAAAAACATGGTCGAGTGAACAGGCAAAGTCGATGTGATGGTAATCTGGAAGTGTTTCGAGGTGATCTGGGGCTGATCGCCCTGATAACTGCCCGATCACTCGGCCGATCGCTGTGCTGATCATGATCGGAGCCGATCGGCTCCAAACCGGCTTCCAGGTGTGAAGATAGATGGAGTTTGCAGTTAAGCCGGGTTGGATATGGGGTGAACAGTGTCTGAGAGGCAGATCTCGAGCGGGTCCCAAGCTGTTAATCGGGAGATCAGGATGGTTGAAGATCGCCATAGGGTTTGACCATAATCGGGTCATAAGTGGTACGGATCAGTTTGAAGGTGCAACAAAGATGGGTAAGGTGGTATCACGCAACCGTGCGACGAAGCGAACAGGATCGAAGTATGACGCAGGCACATGAGTTGGTGTAGGGTACACTAGGTATAGGACATTGCATATATAATAACAGGTTTTGATTTACCCCCTAAGCAAAGAGTCGCTCCGCCACGTGTCGCGGTCATTGGGAGCACAGGGTTAACTAGTCCCCTCTTGCTCAACTTAATTCCCGGTTAAGACGCGCTTAGACGCATTTTGGCTTACCGGAAGGCCCCCGACGGGTTTGTTTAGGTGATCAAACCTCACCCCCCACGCGCACGTGTTTGGAACACGTTTTTAATATTGGAAAGGTTTTGTGGAGATAACGTTTGTGAATTACTGTGGAAGATCGTGGTTTGATCGCGTTTTCTTGGTTTCTTGTTGTCTCTCACTCTCATTGGCTGGCCTGATCGGACGACGTTTCCCGATCAGTGCCTAGATACTGAAGTTAAGTATCGACCCCAACCCGTTCTCCGGTGAAGATTTCCACCCGAGGACACCCCCGTCTCGAGAAGGTCATCCCCTCCGACCTGATCAAGATCATCGTTTTCGTCACCGAGTCCACCTGAGTGAGTGTAACCACCCCCGATCAACGGGTACACAAGGTGAGATGAAGTTGAATATGGATCCTATCGCACATGACGACCGGTCGGATGACCGGGAGGATCAGATCAGTCACCATAATGGTGATTCATCTGATTCTGATGGCGATCAGGATCAACGGAGTACCCCCTCCGATAGTTGGTCGTCCGGGCCAGTGGGTATCCGGATTCCACCCAAGACTTCGGTCATGGATTTGGAAATCGGCTCCACCACAATGGTGCGCGTGCCCGGATCACTTGGTGACTCAGGATATCACCGTGATTCCTTTGATGATGAAAAAGATGTGAAAATCAAAGTGGAGGAAACTTTTTCGGGTGTATTGGAGGAAGGCGTATCGCCTCCGATGCTGTCCATATCTAAAGGAAGCGATGGTCGACCTGGTCTGGTGGAGTGCCAGGTCGAAATTAAAGATGAAACAACTCCCCACATGGCCCCGATCGGGGCCGATCTGGGTTATAGTAAAGTTAACTATAACCCAGGAAAGGATCGAGGTGCTAACCTCGATCCTATGCATAAGAAGAAAATGGAAAAAGAAAGAAAAAACATGGGGGCGGATCATTGTGATCCACCTAAAAAATATGTGAAACCTAAACCGAAGATCTTCGAAGAAGACGAAGAGAAGACCGAACCAGCTGAGAAGACCACTGTTCAAGATGTGGAACGACTGTTCTATCTTCGAGAGTTCCACAAGTTCTAGCTACCAACCGAGTGATGAAGATCATAAAACCCAAGATCATCGGCAAGCTTGAAGGTCGGGCGACCAGGCCGGTTATCACAGGCAGTCAACTTGATCTGATCAGGAACCTCTTGGCGCAGATCGACGAAGTTGGTTTCACTACTGGTGCTTTCGACGCGAATATGCTGTTCGATCTGGACCAAGGGACGATCAGAGAAGCTATGACAACTCGGTATGATCACCTTGCCTCGTTACTCGGGGCGAACCCCGTGGTCCAGTCGCCGATCGCGGATCCTTCACACCGATCGCAGTTGGTTGAATATCCTATGGATATTGAGTCGATATATCAATCGTCATCACAATCTGGAGCGGACTCCACCGACTCCTCGGTTGGAGTAACACGTATGACGTTAGGCCCGAAAGGGTTCAAGCAGATTGACCCCAAGATCGAGTCGCAGAACAGGAAAAGGAAGCCTGAACCTGGTCGAGTCGGATCAGATGACAGTTTTGAAGATGCTCAAGAAGTTCCACAGAACAATCTGACTCCCAACAGCAACCCTACCAACATACCAGAAGTCCCAGAGCAAATGAGAACCATGTTCGCGACTATGATGAACCGATTTGCGAGTGAACAATATGGATTACCTCAGTACACACCTGGGCAAGGACAACCATGGCGATCAGCATCAAACATGAATCAATCCGCTGAGAAACCGGTCAAGAAACCCGTGGACGTGGATATGGAATCAGTCCGATCAGCCGGAATTGTTCGATCGATATGTCAGGTCGGTCACCAGGATCGATTTCACAGATCACCCCCACGTAGTG
The DNA here is from genome assembly GCA_001887855.2 of Sclerospora graminicola. Taxonomy (NCBI): domain Eukaryota; phylum Oomycota; class Peronosporomycetes; order Peronosporales; family Peronosporaceae; genus Sclerospora; species Sclerospora graminicola. The sequence continues at coordinate 11,291 of MIQA02000742.1, read as the reverse complement.
ATGTGGACATGGAGTCAGAAGGAGAGATCAGTCAGCATTTCGATCCGGATGATCTGGACATTGAGATGCCTCGTAGGGCGAATATGGCCTCCGCGCAGGCATTTGACAGTGAATCAGGAACGATCACCCGAGTACGAATGTCTGCGATCTCGGAATTGAAGGATTTCACCGGAAAAGATATGGATGACGATCAGGCCAGAGGTTGGTTAAGCCGGACTAAGTCAGCTTTTCTGAGGGACAAGACACCGGAAGCTGAAAGATGCCTGATCTTCGCTGATCTAATGAAAGGCCCGGCCAAGAACTGGCTTAAACAGCTGAGTCGAGAAGTGCGTTTGAAGTGGCCTCGTTTGTGTGAAGAGTTTGAAGAACAGTATTGCAACTCGGGGGTGTCTGTCGCTAGACAGTATTACCACATGAAGAAAAGATCCGACGAGACGCCGATCGAATACTTACATCGGCTGAATGTTGCTGGTCTACGCGCGAAAATGCCGATCAACGACGACCCACGACACCCGGATATAGCTCGCGAGTATGTCGAACACTTCATTGGCACTCTGGATAATCGCGATCTGGCTGATCAGCTAACCCTGCTCCGTATAAAGGATTCAGATCAACTGGAACTGACTCTGAGGACGCTGTAGCGAGCCAAAAGTCGACAGCCCAAGGTCGAGGTAGGATCGAACCGGTACCGGTCAAAACCAACCCTGATCAGGGCAAGATACCGGCGGCACGACCAGCCAGAGCAATTCGGATGATCACGAAGGAATCGGACAGTTCCGGTTCGGAAGCGGAAAGTGGTCAATCAAGTCTGAGCTCGGGCGAGGAACATATCTTTACGACGGACCCAGTGTATCGCCCGAGATCATCGACTAACGGAATGAATGGACGGAAACCTGGTGGGATTCAACCTGATCAGGACCGATCTCGTAAGAAATGTGCGCATTGTGGGTCGACCAAACATGGAGATCGTGATTGTTGGAAAAGAATTACGTGTGGAAAATGTGATCGTAAAGGTCACCCTTCTGATCATTGCTTTTTCGTATGCAAAACTTGTGGGAAGCTTCATGACGCCGGTGCCTGCTCTATTGAAGAATTTTTTAATCTGATGCGCAAGTGGTATGTGCCGACTAAACATGCTGGTATGCTTCCACCAGATGTCGAGAAGATGTTAAACTAGATCGCTCGCCAGGTTGGAATCTGGTTCGAGCCAAGCGATCTACGTTCTGCATTTATGCATATGTCGGTAGCGGAGATAAGTTTGAGGAAAAGAAGATAACCGACAATGCATGTTCTAATTCGAATTGCATCGATCGATGTCCGATCTACAGTCTCAGAGTGGATGAATATTCCCGATCGGACGTGATCATGGAGTTGGATCTACTGCCCGGTGAATCCCGAGGATACTGGAAGTATCACTCTCCCGACAAGTGGTTTAAACAGGCTAAAACTAATGGAAAGATCAACAATGAAAAAGCCACTATTTTATTTGACTCTGGGGCAGAAGTCTCGATCATCGACTCCGCCTTTGCTCGTAAGGTGGGATGTCGTATAGACAGTACCCAGAGGCAAGAATGTGTTGGGATCGGCGAAAGTTCATATATGACGGAAGGACGATCACGTGTTAAAATCACCTTGGCAGGATCCCTGGTCTACTATTTCAACGCTTGGGTTGGCCGGTTAGCCGGGCAAGACGCGATACTGGGAATGGATTTTATGGTACCAGCCGGTATACGACTTGACCTGTCTCATGGAACCCTGACTCTGCCGGATGAGGTGCAGATTCAGTTATCCGGCCGACGACCTTTATATGGTACTCATGTACGGATGCTAAAAATGGGTCAGTACGAGAACATCGGGGTGTCCCGATTAGTCGATGTCATGATTCGGCCGATCGATCGGCAACAGAAATTGTGGCTAACCCGTGGTGAACGATGGGTACCAACGTTCGTTAAAGGTATCGGCAGATCAAGTTACATCAAAGTCACGAATATATCCGATCAGCCGCTGATCGTCCACGAAGACATGATCTTAGGGATGTGGTTGCCCGAAGGGAAAGTACCTCGACAGATCGGGTATGTATCAGTGGGATCACGAAGATATATCGAATGGCAGAATCTGGTTTATCAAGCCACCACAGACCTGATAAGTGACGAAGGTTTAGCGGATGAAGATACCTCACCTGTGGTCGAGAAGCCGGAATATTCTACGCCGACCAAGCTGCTGATCAGGAGACCGCCGATCGAAGCGGTAGGGGAAAGCCGGGTCAAAAAACGTCCACAAATATTGAATATTATTAGACCCGGCTCACCGAAGACAGCGGATCCAGAGAGCGAAAATGATGGTGAGGAGTTCAGGAACGATCTTGAGAAGAAAAAGGAGGATGAATCTGCCGAAGTTGTTACGGAGGAAGGTGAACCCGAAGTAGATCACCAGTTGGATGACTTACAAGGGGCGACTCAAGATGATGCTGATCAGGAAAAGGTAGATCAGGTAGATGAACAAGTGTGTATACACGAAGGTGGTGATCAGTACATTGAAGGTATCGAGAAGCAGATGGCCGTTTTGCCGGAAGTATCGCCCAATATGCCAGAAGTCACCATGGAAGATCTACAGGTCGGTGATCCCGAAGTGAACACTCCCGAGCAGATCGATCACCTAAAGAAGATCATCTGGAACAGGCGCCATCTTTTGATGGGGAAAGGTAACGCCCTACCCGCGGCCGCATTCGGAGCTGTTTGTGATATAGACGTGGGAAATGCAAGACCGATCGCTCAACGTTGTCGCAAAGTTGCACCTCAATACCGGGAAAAGTTATCCGATTTGATCAAGGGCTTGTTGAGTACAAAAATCATCCGACCATCAACATCGCAGTGGGCATCACCGATCGTGATTGTGATAAAGAAAAACGGGGTCGATATTCGATTGTGTATCGACTATAGAATGGTGAATCGCCTCACGAAGTTGATGGTCTACCCGATGCCCCTGATCAACGATTTACTAGAAGATCTGGATAAAGTTTTATGGTTTTGTTCGCTGGATATGGCTAGTGGTTTCTGGGTGGTTTCGATGACTGATCGCGCTCGAGAGATCTCGGCTTTCGTTACACCTTTCGGACTTTTCGAATGGAATCGGATGCCGTTTGGATTAAAGAACGCCCCACAGATCTATCAGAGATTGATTGACAATGCTCTCTATGGGTATTTCCAGATCAGTGCTGATCGAGAAGCTACCGATCTACATGATGTGTTTACAGAGGGTGAACCGGACCAAGATCAGGGCCGATCAGTGTTGGGAAGGCGATCATATATAGATGGCATCTTGATCACAGCAACATCATGGGATATGCTATGCGATAAGGTCGAACGACTCTTAGATACCTGCGAGCTTTGGAGTTTATCGATCAGTGTAGTCAAGAGTTTCTGGGGTCAACCCAAGGTCGCTTACCTCGGCCATAACGTGTCGATCCAAGGTTTGGAAGCAAACCTTAAAGATCTGGCTGCTCTCAGCAACCTACCTTTTCCCCGATCACTGAAGGCCATGCAATCCTTTCTCGGATCTCTGAATTATTATAGCCGGTTTATCGAAGACTTCTCAATTTACGCCGCTATACTATATGAACTGAAGGAAGTGGATTATCATGGGCTACGAGAGCGTGATCGAGTGGGAAGATCACTAAGTGAGACTGATCGCGAAACCGAAGTTACCGAATCGAATCTCAAGACAGGATCACTGATCGATCGAACTGTGCCAGGGTCAGAGGACCATATGAAGCGAGCTATGGTAGCTTTCAGTATGTTGAAAGCGAAGATGATCTCGACGCCGATACTGAAACATTTCGATCCGGAGAAGATTCCCGTGGTGATTCTATACGCCAGTAAATGGGCAATATCGGCCGCACTGGTCCAAGATCACGATGGAATTTATTGCCCGGTGACGTTCACAAGCCGAACATTAAAACCGAACGAAGTTAACTATGGTATTGTGGATAAGGAAGTGCTAGCATTATTACGTGTATTGGATGTTTGTTACTCTATGCTGGTAACTAGATCGATTAAGGTATTGTCCAGGCGATCTAGTTTGGCTTGGTTACTGTCAGCGAATGGTTTAGACGGGAGACTGGGGCGATGGGCAGCGTTGTTATCTCAGTGGACCCTGGAGATCATCAAGTGCACCAGGGGCGAAGAAGAAATTCTTGGGACACTAGCAGCCAGCATCACCCCCCGATCAGAAGTCGATGAAGCCCTGATCGAGGTCGCTCCTCGGAAGCAACCACGAGAATCGATCACTATACCCCCACCGATCGTCGGCTCGGAAGAAAATCTGATCGTTGTAAGTTTCGACGGATCAGCGAGTGTGAAGAAAGGCGTGGGGGCGTATAGCGCGTTGTTATGGAAATTGCCAGAATGGACTGTTATATCTGCCGGTTCGAATTATACTCCGGGTATCACGGTCAATGAGGCCGAATATCGTGGTCTGCTGCTAGGTTTGGATCTCTTGCAAGAGCAAAAGATCGGAAGAGTAATCATATGCGGAGATTCAAACCTGGTAATTCGGCAGATCACTGGAGAGATCGATTGCAAAGCACCGCGTTTGAAGTTGCTGAACGATCGCGTTATGAAAGCTTTACGTGGATGGCCAAGTCATGATCTTTTACACGTGAAACGTGATTGGAATCGGAGTGCAGATCACCTAGCCACTATGGCCATGCGTGATCAGACCGGATCAATAGTTACTGATCAAGCATTGCTGGAGGAATTGGTGGAGATCAATAGGCTGCCTGAGCTGATTCGTGCGGAAGATGAAAAGGAAGCAGCCCAGATCTCGATCATGACGAGATCGCGAACCAGATCACCACCTAACAGATCACTCTCTCGAGAAAGCCTAACAGAAGAAATAGTACAGGAGATGCGGATCGAAAGAATTCTCAAGGCACAAGACGAGGAAAAATGGATCGTTGATTTGAAGGCGTTTCTGAATGGTGATCTGAGGAAGTTGAGCCAAGGTGAAGCAAAAGATTGTGCTAAGATCGCGTCCAACTATGAGATCGACGAAAATGATCTATTGTTTTACTATGTTCAAGCTGATCAGGCCGATGCAGATCTGGACCGATCAGCAAGGCTCGTGATCCCGGAGACTTTACAAGCTGATATCTTACACCATTATCACGTCAGTTTAGAGGGTGGCCACCAGGGCGTAGGTCGAACGTATCACAGGATTCGCAACATTTTCATTGGAGAGGCTTATATCGGAGTATACAAAAGTTTGTCGGGACATGTAGGGATTTCGAAACCGGAAAAGGTATGCCAAACATCCGAGGTAGATCACCTGGAAATATCCAGGCGACCTACCCTTTCCAAGTGATAGCGATGGATCACATACCGTCCCTGCCAAAATCGTTCAAGGGCAACACAGAGTTGCTGATCTGGACTGATCTGTTCATGGGATTGGTGATCGCAAAATGCGGGATCTACCCGAACAGCCCGACAAGTCGCTTGCAGTTACGAAGAATGTATTTTTAGGCGGTTTGGAGCCAGTGAAGTGATCAGGCATGATCGCGAACCAGGTTTCATGGCCAAAGTTTTTCGATCATTCAATCAGATGCTTGGCCAGAAACAGAGCGCGACCATGGCATACCGTCCGCAGGCGAACGGTAAGGCCGAACGTATGGTACAGACGCTAACCAGAGCTATCAAGATGTATGTCGCGGATTCCGCTCAACAAGACTGGGACGAGTATGCAGAGAGGCTGGTGTTTGCGTTGAACTCCTCTTTCGATCGGATCAGGGGAGATACTCCGTTCTACTTGGCGTATGGTTGGGACCCCCGATCTACCATCGAGTCGGTGATCCCTGTTGGATGCACCCGAGGTCGAGATCGCGAAGCTCGTCGATGGCGTATGGGACTCCAGCGTCACTACCAACATGCGCGGGAACAAGTCAACGAACGATTGCGAAGGGCGATCCAAGAAAGAGCTGATCGGAACAATGATCAAGCCGATTCCCATAACATCGAACCGGGATCGAGGGTCTGGCTTTACTTGGATCGCGTGAAAGAAGGATACGCCAAGAAGCTAGCACATTTGTGGCATGGACCATTCCGTATATCCGAACTGATCGGTGATCATGCCGCCCGGTTGATCACTGCTGGTACCGATTATGGAATTTTCTCGATCGTCCACTTGTCGAAGCTGAAGCTGGTCCGGGAATATCCCGATCGCCCAAAAACCAGGCTGTCATCCGATGGTCAGCCAAGGTTTGACTTCGACGAAGCTCTCTTGCCCGAGGACAGTTGGGAAAGAACGTTGGACCAGAACGAATTTGAAGTGGAAAAGATTTTGGATACCCGATCAGGCAAGAGGACCCGATTTGGTCGAACCCATCGTGATTACTTGGTTCGGTGGAAGGGTTATGACGATCCCGAGTGGGTAGATGAACGTGATCTGAACTGTGGAGCTCTACTAAGAGAATTTGAACGTGATCGGGTGAGACGAAATCGATTTGAAGGTATGCAAACCCACGAAGAGGGCAACCAGGAGTCTCAATAGCCTGGGTTGACACATTGTGACAGATCAGCCAAAGGCAATGGTTGAACAAGTGGAGATCAGGGTGGTTGAGCTGGTTCCGAGTAAATGGATATATATATACATATAATGCACGAGAACTACATTTGCATACATGTGAACGATCGATATACAAGATGGAGGCAATAGTGGGACCTGAATGGGAAGTGCGAATATGGAACGTGAAAATTATCAAGAACTGTCGTGATATATTAATAATTATGGAAAAAACGAAACGAAAGCTGGTTGTCACGACAACCACGGGCCATACTTCGTGCGCAGACGAGAAACCGTGAGCGCCGGATGATCCATGGGGCTTGATCGGTACTGGTTCCGCCAAGGCTCTTGGTGATCGGTAAAGATCAGGGCATCACGCAACGTGCCGATCGGAGTTGGATGTCCATAACCGGGATACCACTCCCCGCCGTCAGCCTTGATGCCTCGCGATCCCGCCCGACGAACAGGCAGATGCATCACGGCAGGAAACAAGAAAATGTCCAGATCGCACTCGCCATGTTGAATCCCATTGACCACATGGTCGCAGATCGCAGCCCAGGCAGCCCCAGCTTTTGTGCGTCGACGCTTGCAAGCATGATAGTAATGCTCAATCCACGCGTCCTTGCGCATCGTCGCCGTGATCGGGAAATGGTGGGTCGCCTCCCATATCGCTTGAACATGCTCCTGATAATACAGGGCCAGACGTCCTTGTAGATCGACAAACCAGGGGAGATTGGGAAACGCCAGCCCGGGCATAGGCGTCATGAGGACATCCCAAGGTGCTGAATCGATCAGAAGCTCGATAGCGCCTCTGGTCAGCACACTCGGTTGCCACTGCTTGTCCTTGGGCGCCGACGACCTAGTTGGAAAGATCCATCCTGGCGGACGAGACCACAAGCGAGGGGCAAGTTTGTGCCTCACCGAAAGAACGTGAGGAGTCAGATCCCATATCTGATCGGCACTCCAAGGTTTTCGAGTTGCCATGTGAGCAGGAGTCGGTTTGCCCTGCATGACGACGTATAGATCCATGAACCTTTGGTTCGGATTATAGCTATAGTCGTCCTGCTCGATCGTCGACTGGCTCGCCGGGATGAAGACGCCCGTGAAATTGGGTGGTCGGGTGATCACCGTCGTATTGACGGGTGAAGGAATGCTGGGAACAGCCGAAGCAGGTTGCCTCTCCTCAAGATCATCTTCGTCCTCGCCATCGGAGTCGAGTAAATCGACGGCCTGGGTCAGCGAAGTTACGCCTGAAAGGGTCGCCACAGGAGCTCGACGATCGGTACTGCGCGATCGGGCCAGAACAGATAGCGTCCTCTCGTCCAGATCAGTCGACCCGTCGTCCAAATCAACAATAAGGCGAGAGCGCTTGGCGGGAGTCATCTTCTTCTCCGACGAGCTAGCTCAATTACGCTTCGCAACTCAAGATCGAGGAGACTGATCTCGAGGTTGGCGGTAAACGGGGTGGAGTAGACGCAGAAGCTGCTGCAGTGCTGTTCACGGGCTGATCAGCCACACCGGTCATTAAGGAAGCGACAGAGAATGTGGGTGATGGCGGAGCAGACTCGGGAGATTGCGGAGGTGTTCCAGACGGAGCAAGAGAGCTGATCAGCTCAGGAAATCGTTGCAAAGCCGTCCGAAGCGACTCCGAATTGGTGTTCGGGTTGGTCCATCTTTCCATGGTCTGTACCGCAACATTCCTCAAGTCGGCGCTATGCTGGAGCCAGGCGCGATCATCGAGCTCTAGGGTTTCAAGTTTAACCCGAGCTCGATTAAGCTCTCGACGACAATCTTCAGCTTCCATCCGACTCTCGCACAACCTTTTCTGTATGTTGCGCGGACGAGGCGAGAATCGGAAAGTTGCTTTACTAGGTGCTGGATCTGCTCATCCGAGTAGCGTACCTCGACTTCTCGACGCTCCACGTCCTCAGCAGTACGGATCTTGTCACGAAGCAGCTGATCATCGGCGAGACGGTGATCATCGAGCTGTTGCAGATGATCCACCATCTCGAGCATTGAACCCTTCATCGCCTCGATACGTTCATCTGGAAGCAAACATGGAAAGTCACATACAGATCGCAAAAGAGACGAATGGGATAAGCATACCTTGATCGCGAACAGTAATAGTCAGCGAACTGATCAACGACTGTAGAGAGGCGACGGTGCCCAAAGGCTTGGAGAGGCGCAGAGCAGCGAGGTCAGCTGATAGCTGATTACGCTCCATCGTCAGATTCTGGACGCGGCCTGTAATGTCTTGCAGGTCTCGGTCAAGTCTGTCGCGATCTAACCGAAGAGCCGACAGCTGGCTAGCCAGATCGGCAGAATCACGTTCCAAGGTATCGATAACGACCCGACGGTCGGATAACTCGGCATTAAGTGCCCGATTGGTGTCATATAGAGAAACCAACTCGGGAATTGCACTTCGGAGTTCCAAACCGTAGTCGGCAAGCTTCCATGGACCCCAACGTGAGAGGACCAGATCCCTCCACTAGACGAGCGAGCTGTTCCAAGTAACGGACAGGGCGATCTGAGGAAGACCGAGCGGGAAGACTCCAAGACGGACGATATGAAGTCATGGTCGTCGTTGGACGGATGAGACTGGTCGTGATCGGTGCCGAGGTCATGATTGGGGTGGTCGCTGGATCAGCCGAACTGGAACCGGGAGGTGAGTCAGCGATCAGAAGGGCAGCCGAAGATGGCGAAGAAGGAAGAGAAGATCGTCTCGAGTCAACCATGGTAGTCCCCAAAGAGGAAATTTGGAAATGAATGAGTCGAACTGCAGTCGTTGCGCGGCCACAGTTAGTCTCAGGGGCGGCTGTGGTAAAGCGATCAGAAAAATGTTGAGAATGAGGTGGACCCCACATGGCCGTTGATTGGTGACGATGGAACACCCATCAACGTGAGACAGTTGATGGGTGGGAAAGGCTGATCGAGCATACGACGAAAAGGTAGTGGACAACGGGTGCTCGTGATATGAAGGAACGAGTCAAGCACAGTCACTACGCCCGGTCCCGGATACTAACGGAACAGCGAAGATCATGATCGCGATCGGAATAACGTTTATTAAGTGGAGTTCAGGTGGAGGTACGACAAGATCGGCAGAGACAAGTAAAGATACCGCAACAACGATGATGGGCACGTCAGAAACAGTTATCGGGCCGAACTACGAACAGTGCAGATGTTGGAGGTGATTTGATACGAAGTTCCGGCCCGATCAGCCAAGCCAACCGAGTATGCCCTAAATATGGAGATCAGATGTGGAACGGAATGGGGCATGTGGAATGGCGAGTCGTGTGAGTGATGTCAAGTCAAGGCAAGTGATGATGACCGGTGGATTTGCCCAGGGATGGCGTGAGAAGGCTTGATCAGGCCCGATCAGGCCCGATCGGCTGAAATCGATGTGATACGGTTACCCCGACAGGGGATGGAGGTCAGAAGTATGGCTGAGCGGGCGAATAACGTCGTTGTGATGGTGACCCAGAGAGTTTCCGAAGTGATCAAGGGCTGATCGCCCTGATCACTGCCGATCATGATAGGGGCTGATCAGCCTCAAACCGGCGTCCAGAGGCGAAGGAAGGTGAAGTTCTCAGTTCAGTCGGGCCGGATATGAAGTGAACAAGCGTCACAAGGGCAGATATCAAGTGGTTTCCAAGTTGTTTATCGAAGATCGGGATGGTTGAAGATCGTTATAGAAGTCTGGTCATGATCAGGGCAGAAGTGGTACAGATCAGCTTGAAGGTGCAGCCAGGATGGGCAAGGTGGTGCTATGCAACCGTGCGACGAAGTGAACAGGTTCGAAGTATAAATCAGGCATGAGTTGGTGTATGGTACACTAGGTATAGGACATTGCATATATAATAACAGGTTTTGATTTTCCCCCTAAGCAAAGAGTCGCTCCGCCACGTGTTGCGGTCATTGGGAGCACAGGGTTGACTAGTCCCCTCTTGCTCAACTAATTCCCGGTTTAGACGCGCTTAGACGCATTTTGGCTTACCGGAAGACCCCCGACGGGTTTGTTTAGGTGATCGAACCTCACCCTCAACGCACACGTGTTTGGAACACGTCATTAATATTGGAAAAGGTTTTGTGGAGATAACGTTTGTGGATTACTGTGGAAGATCGTGGTTTGATCGCGTTTTCTTGGTTTCGTATTATCTCTCTCTCATTGGCTTGCCTGATCAGACGAACGTTCCTGATCAGTGCCTAGATACTGAATAAGTGTCGACCCCAACCCGTTCTCCGGTGAAGATTTCCACCCGAGGACACCCCCCGTCTCGAGAAGGTCATCCCTCCGACCTGATCAAGATCATCGTTTCGTCACCGAGTCCACCTACGTGAGTGTAACCACCCCCGATCAACGGGTACACAAGGTGAGATGAAGTTGAATATAGATCCTGACGCGCATGACGACCGGTCAGATGACCGGGAGGATCAGATCAGTCACCATAATGGTGATTCATCTGATTCCGATGCTGATCAGGATCAACGGAGTACCCCCTCCGATAGTTGGTCGTCCGGGCCAGTGGGTATCCGGATTCCGCCCAAGACTTCGGTCATGAATTTGGAAATCGGCTCCACACAATGGTGCGTGTGCCCGGATCACTTGGTGACTCAGGATATCACCGTGATTCCTTTGATGATGAAAAAGATGTGAAAATCAAAGTGGAGGAAACTTTTTCGGGTGTATTGGAGGAAGGCGTATCGCATCCGATGCTGTCCATTTCTAAAGGAAGCGA
>MIQA02000741.1:0-18798 GCA_001887855.2 Sclerospora graminicola | reverse complement strand
TTGACAATCGCGCTTGGTGTGCCCACCACTTTCGGGCACAAGTGTCCATGCTGGGGTCCAAAACCCCACTTTGTACGGAACATGGCGTTCCGTACAACATGGTGAATCTGAAGCAGCGTAAGCCGCTTCTGCGCGTTGTTTCTTGGCAGGTGGATCACCACCTTCCACCTCGAAGTCGTCATCGTCATGACCAGGCGAGTGACGAGGACCAGGAGGAGCTTTACGCTCCTCATACCATCGTATGATGGAGTTTTTGCTGTCGTAATCGATGGCGTCAGACTCTACTTCGCCATCTCTTAACGGTGAAGCAATTCTAGCGGGCTTAAGCTCGCTAGATTCGTTGTCAGGTGTCGTCCTCGCCCTTTTCGGAGTCAGAGACTCTCCGAAGATATCGTTTGGCTTCTTCTTAGCCACCCGCCTTACGGCAGGTGGAGGCGTGGAAGATGTTGCATTCGCGACATCTTCCCGCCCAGTTTTAGACACTGCTTCTGCAGCGTCTACTACGAGAGACAATGGGTCTCTCGGCTTATTCCTCGACGCTACATTAGTAGCGTCGGCATGCGATGTTGGCACCTCTGCACGTGATGCAGAGGTGGAAGCTGCGTTAGCAGTATCGGTAGCACCCTTAAGAGCGCCGCCGCGTTTCCCGACCATTTGATTTCTTATGGTCGTTAATGGGTAATAATAAAGTATCGTTATGACCAACAAGTGCCACCATTCGATTGGCCAATACTACTTTATACTATTGGCCAACCACCTTGAGTGGGGGGGGTGATGTAATGGGTTGCCATTACATAAGTGATATTTAAGTTGAAATATCACGGTTCAATTTCAGACTTAATGTCTGGAATGCGAATATTTGATTATAAATTGTTATAATCCACCTTGAGAACAGATTCTGATATAATTATCGAATCTAACAAGTAATCTAATGATAAAGATATCATTCAGACCAGCTTTATACTACATGTTTGTATGATTAGTTTAGATTTAATTATAGTTATTAACTCTAAACCACTCATAATATATTCACTCTTAAACTTACCTTCTAGCAGACACGTGGCTTTAGGAATATATATTAATATATATATTTTAATAGACTATTTGATTAATTAAATAGTCTACCTAAAGTTTGTCTCTAACAAACTAAGGAGGACCAAATTACATTTGGTCCTATTCAATTGCACGCTTCCTCACTGCAATTCTTACAGTGCAAGCCAGTAACAGCTAGCCTGTTACAGGGAGGATCGAAAAAAGTAAGCTTACTAAGCGCGTAGGAGAGATGACGGACCCTCTTCCCTCACCCAGACCCAGGCTCCAAGTGCCAACGTGACCCCGACAAATGTTTCTGCCTTTCGCTGGTTAAAAATGAAAATAAAGAGAGTGATTGGCTCTATTGTAGCTGATCGTTTGAACTTGAGCGATCAACGCCCATAATCCTTTTGTCCCTGTTGAACGGGTAATAGCTGTTACTTTCCTTGATGCTTCGAGTACTCGGGAATGCTTCTTTGATGGGGCTCTCCCCTTAAAGATCCAACGTTAAGCAACCTTCAACTTGGGCCCGTATAGTTTGTTCAAGGCGTACTTGGTCTTCCTGGGTCATGATTCTCCTGATAAATTGCGGTAGTTGTTTGGCCAAAATAGATCCTTCTACCATACCTTGGACAATTTTCCATTCTTGACCAGTACCTTTACGGCATTGACTCGGCGCATATTTACCGTATCCCTGCTCACATATTCTTCTCAGAGCCACAATTTCCATCGAGTCGTATTTACCCTTCTTAAACAAGAAGGGTCTCTCTACCTCAGCCAATTTTGGTCGAATTACCAGATGCACTCTTAACCTTCGCTGCCCATCCTGATAAAGGCACCGGTTCCTTCCCTGCATAATGGATTGCGTCCTGGCCTAACATCTTCTGAAGGAGCCCTACCAAAGTTTGACTCGAACGTTGTACCGTTAAAGCCGCCCCCACAATACGGTTTCTCCATAAATTCCAATTTTGGTTGTTGTCAATCACCATTGTTTCAAACAAATCCAATAATTTCTCACTTTCCTTGGCCTTCAGTTTAGGGAGTATTTGCGCTATTGGTGACAACCGCGATGCCGGTCCCTTTACTTTGATGTAGACTTTTTCAAGCAGGTTTTGCATCAGGTCGATCCATGCCCGAAGCCGTGGCTTCGCCTGCCTATTCTGTTCCATTCCGGTTTTAAGTGTACGTACCATATCCTCTAACGTAAAGTCGAGTGGTACTTGAACTCGTTTTAATGGCATCTGCTGGTCGACGACGTGTTTTTGATCTACGAAAGCCTTGTTATCTTGTCCCACCATGGGACTGTCACTTGATTCATCCACCGGTAATACTGGCTCTGATTCCAGTTCGGTGACATTTTTCTGTCCAGTAGTGGTACTTTTACTTGATATTTCCACCGGGTTTACCGATTTTGATTCCGGCTCGGTGCCTTTCGTATGGCTTGATTCGCTAGCGATCGAGCCCGACGGTGGCGAAGCAATACTCACCCTCTCAGCCGTCCTTGGTGAGTACCATTTCATCGTCATGACCACATTTTTTATAACCTTCATTCAAGAAAACAAGCTAAACATGAATCAGCATGGAAAAAACTAGTGGATGCAAATGGGAAAGAACATCTACAACAAGGACGGTATTCGTGTGTACTAAAAACATCACACGAACAACGGTTTAAACAAATTTTACGAAATGTTAAACTCAATTCTCGGGACTCCCTTTCTGTAATAGGCTAGCTGTTACTGGCTTGTACCGTAAGAATTGCAGTGAGGAAGCGTGCAATTGAATAGGACCAAATGTAATTTGGTCCTCCTTAGTTTGTTAGAGACAAACTTTAGGTAGACTATTTAATTAATCAAATAGTCTATTAAAATATATATATTAATATATATTCCTAAAGCCACGTGTCTGCTAGAAGGTAAGTTTAAGAGTGAATATATTATGAGTGGTTTAGAGTTAATAACTATAATTAAATCTAAACTAATCATACAAACATGTAATATAAAGCTGGTCTGAATGATATCTTTATCATTAGATTACTTGTTAGATTCGATAATTATATCAGAATCTGTTCTCAAGGTGGATTATAACAACTTATAATCCAATATTCGCATTTCAGACATTAAGTCTGAAATTGAACTGTGATATTTCAACTTAAATATCACTTATGTAATGGCACCCCATTACATCACCCCCCACTCAAGGTGGTTGGCCAATAATATAAAGTAATATTGGCCAATCGAATGGTGGCACTTGTTGGTCATAACGATACTTTGTTATTACCCATTAACGACCATAAGAAATCAAATGGTCGGGAAACGCGGCGGCGCTCTTAAGGGCGCTACCGATACTGCTAAAGCAGCTCCCACCTCTGCATCACGTGCAGAGGTGTCAACATCGCATGCCGACGCTACTAATGTAGCGTCGAAGAGTAAGCCGAGAGACCCATTGTCTCTCGTAGTAGACGCTGCAGAAGCAGTGTCTAAAAGAGGGCGGGAAGATGTCGCTAATGCAACATCTTCCGCACCTTCACCTGCCGCAGGGCGGGTGGCTAAGAAGAAGCCCAATGATATCTTCGGAGAGTCATCTGACTCCGAAGAGGGCGAGGACGTCACCGTCCTTGACAACGAATCTAGCGAGCTTAAGCCCGCTAGAATTGCTTCGCCGTTAAGTGATGGCGAAGTGGAGTCTGACGCCGTCGATTACGACAGCGACAACTCCATCATACGATGGTATGAGGAGCGTAAAGCTCCTCCTGGTCCTCGTCACTCGCCTGGTCGTGACGATGACGACTTTGAGGTGGCAGGTGGTGCTCCACCTGCCAAGAAACAACGCGCAGAAGCGGCTTACGCTGCTTCTGATTCACCATGTTGTACGGAACGCCATGTTCCGTACAAAGTGGGGTTTTGGACCCCAGCATGGACACTTGTGCCCGAAAGTGGTGGGCACACCAAGCGCGATTGTCAATACCCGTTGTTTGACATCAACGCGCTTGATGATTGCGAAGACCTTCGCAATCATCACTTTGATCGTAGTACCGGCGATAGACGTCAGTACTTTATCGACCTTTTCTATCAGACTCGTTATTATACGAACCGGAAAGGGTCGCGCAAGAATAGGGACGATAAAGACGCCCTAACTCAAAGTTGGAATGCCTTTGTTGAAAATTACAACAAAGGTCCCGACGAATACGTGAATAAAATTCACGTAAACCGCGAGCGCTTCTTAAAGCACTCACGCTCAGGTAAAATGGAGTTTATCCATTTTACCTGCATCAAAGAAGGACTCTCTTGCGGAGTTCCTTCTCACATGGTTTGCCCTTGTTGTCCCAAGGGAGCTCCTCGTCTTACTGAAAAGGAGCTAAGAGGGTACCGAGGTTACTCGGTACCCGCTAGTGTTAAGAGCCTCATTGATGCTCTTAATGCATCAGCACCTAGTGCCGATGCTTTGCAGCCATCAACACCTAGTGTTGATGCTTCTTTTGAGTTTGAGGAGACGTTTCCTTCTCAAACTTCTGCAGGAGGTCAGGGGCATCCGCCCTTAGCACCTCAATCGGTTCCCAAGAGTCAAACCCTTGGGAATATCCCAACCAGCGTACCAAGTACTCGGTACGCTGCCCCTTCTTATAGGGAACCGAGCGCTTCGATAGCAAGCGCTCGAGAATATAACGCTTATTCCCCTGATTATCAATCAGGGGCGGCGGGGGTTGGAAATTCCCTCGGCGTTGTTGTTGCGGAGCATGGTTCACAGCTCCGCAAGCTCGAGAGGCACTGTAACGGCCTGAGCGCCGATATGGCGCACTCGATGAGGACGTATCGTTCTCATCGCGACGAGATTCGCGACATATTGAGCGCTCATCTCGCAATGCAGCAGAAGAATGATCTTCTGCTGGTCGAGATTGATCGACTAAAGTCGGAGATGGAAACTCTCCGGACTTCTCACAATCGGTTGGAGACCGATTACAAGTCTCTCTTGGGAGACTTGAAGAAGCACGGCATTCGCCGTGGCGATGCGTCTCGTCCGAAGACGTAGACGATCGGTACGGCTTGAGCCTCCCAACGTAAAACGTTGGGTGAAGGCGCATGGCCGCGGGAATGTCTAAAGTGTAGGCATCCTCCTTAACACTTTGGACCTTAAAGGGTC
Organism: Sclerospora graminicola; assembly: GCA_001887855.2. Classification (NCBI taxonomy): domain Eukaryota; phylum Oomycota; class Peronosporomycetes; order Peronosporales; family Peronosporaceae; genus Sclerospora; species Sclerospora graminicola. The sequence goes on along the minus strand of MIQA02000741.1, from coordinate 13,629 downwards.
CAATGAACTTAGGCAGCAACTTCCGTGTAGGGAAGTTGCTGATTGCATGTGTAGGCAAATTAGTTGTAGATAACATAACTAATTCACCTTTTTGAAAGGAATTTAAATTCTTCCTTCCAGTCTTATCTGCATTTTGCTTCTGCTTGTCAAAAGCGGAAGCAAGTGCATCTTTTACATAGCGTATTACAGCTTGGCGCTGTAATACGAATTCATCTACTGCTTTATTAGCAGTAGATGGGTTGTTTTCATTGTCTGCAGCCATTGCTGCAGACACATATTCCGCATAAGCAGCTTCAGTATCTGAAGCTGCTTGAGTTTCTACTGTGTTAACAGTAGAAGACTCGTCAGTCTCTTCGCAAGTTGTGGTTGCAACTTGCGCATCGACTCGCTCAAAATTTGAGCGGGTCCCTCCCCCACTTAGATTTGGCGTACCGCCAAGTAAAGCTGGGGTTCGTGGATGCCTTAAGGCATTCACGTAGAATGGTGTATGCTTTGTAGAAGCATGCACCGAGTTGTTTATTGCAAACTCGGTGAGTGGCAGATAGTCACTCCACTGCTCGAAGGCATGCGCGTATGAACGCAGCATGTCTCCGAGAACGCGGTTAACGCGCCCAGTTTGCCCATCCGTTTCCGGGTGGTCCGAAGTTGACATTTTCAACTGCGTGCCTAATAACGAGAACGTTTCTTGCCAGAAACGTCCTGTGAATCTCGGATCTCGATCCGAGATTATGTTCTCCGGCATTCCGTGTAAACGGAATACCGTGTCAACGAATATCCGCGCCGTTTGCGCAGCGGTGACATTCGCTGACACTGCAGCAAGATGAACCATCTTGCTGAAACGGTCTACAAAGACCACAATTCCTGTTTTCCGACTGTGATCGATCTGAAGACCAAAGATAAAGTCCATGGAAATGGACTTCCAACACTCTGTCGGAACCGGCAGAGAATGGAGGGGAGCCTGCGCAGAGGGTAGGAAAGTAGACCTTGCTTAGACGGCTGGCACCAACAATGTAACGCCCGGTGCCTGCCGTCCGGTTAGAAACTGTAGTCACGTCTGTTTTTCCGCCTAAGTGTTTAACTTGATCTGGTAGACTTGAGAGGTGCTCTAGTCCGCACCGTCACCAGCAGTGACCGCTCGTAGGTTCGTAAGGCAAAAAAGATAATAATATATTTTAAGTTATTAAGTTCAGAATCGTACTTTATAAACTAAAATTCATATGCAGTGGTCCACGCTGTTTTGCTAACCTGGAATTTCGTTTTCACCAAAACATGACTTCAAATTCCAACACACCTTCCAAAACTTCGGGACCTCCATGCAACCACATGCAATTTTGCACACCACCACAGGTACGTAATTCCATTCCATATCATCCTGCTTAGTGATGACAATCAGTTTCAGTCACAACCGATAAAAACCAATAGAGAAAAACTTAAATCAATCCAATTTGATCACGTAACTCTCCAATCCTTGTAGCACTCAACGTTTTCGTTAGAAGGTCGGCCACCATGTCAGCACTCGATACGTGCTCCGGCCTCATTTTCCCCTTCCTGGTATAGTCCTTAATGTACTTGAGCTTCACATCGACGTGCTTCGTACTGGCAGCACTTGCTTCATTCAACAATTGTTTAATGGCAACCTGATTGTCTATCTTAAAGACAATCGGCGCCCGCGAATTCACGCCAATTTTGCCAAGCAACTCCCTTATTCCCAGAGTCTGTTTTCCACCGACAGCGGCAGCCACGAATTCTGCCTAGGCTGTCGAAAGTGCAACTGCGCCTTGTTTTTTACAACTCCATCCTGCCACAATACCATTTACGAAAATCACACTTGCGCTAATACTTTTGCGGTCGACCTTATCGGCCGCGAAATCAGCATCACTGTAACTTACTATGCGCACAGGCATAGCTTCACCATCATCATGTTTCAGTTTCAATTTAAAGGCATTCGTACCCTTAAGGTACCTCGCAACCCGTTTCGCCATTTTAAAGTCGAAAAACGTTGGCGCATGTGTGCGCCAACACGTGCTCTGCAAACGCAATGTCGGGACGCGAACACCGTGAAATCCAAGGTAGGCTCCCAACTAATGATTGGAAATCCGTGATGGTGGGAGATTTTCCATCCTTAGTCGTTGTTAGTCGTGAATCCAAATTTTCTGGGACCTCATCCTCCATGACTGGGGTCCTCACGATATTTGCGTCTTTGAGGCCATGCTTCTCCAGCATCTCATCAATCGTGAGTTCTTGGTCAATCCAATACCCACCCTCCGGATCTCCTCCGATTCGTATGCCCAAAACATTTTCGACCTTTCCAAGGTCTTTTAGTTCCAGAGTAGTCATTTCTTTGAATTTTTTTCAACAATCTTTTCAGCAGTGGCGGTCACTAGTAGGTCGTCAACATAGACTCCCACTAGGACCGACCCACAGTCATCACTTCGAATAAAAATGCAGGTGTCAGTAAGACACTGCATGAAATTTAATTCCACAAGGGTGTCTCTCAGTAACTCGTACCAGAGATGCCCTGCTTGCTTTAAACCGTATAGGTTCCTTTCCAATTTTAACACCACATCTTTTTCCGTCCTCGCGCCTAATTCTTCAAGTTTTTCTCCGGATATCTCCATTCCTTGTGGGACCTTTAAGTGGGTCTCGTAGTTTTCTTCCGTAGAAGCCTTCGGATAAGCGCTAGGCACATCACCGTGCCGTGCAGGAACTTTCAGATGATGGCCATAGTCAACATCATTTTTACGTTGTTCAAATCCATCACCGTTGAAAACGTGAAAAAATAATCCTCGCGGAAAATTTGCCGGTCACCCCGGGCTACAAGCCGAGCCTTTCGGCGCTCAACAGTTCCATCAGCTTTCAACTTGGTCTTGTACACCTACTTCGTGGGCAAGGGATTTTTGTCATCCCTTTTTCACACAATTTTCCATGTGCCCAATTCTTGAAGGGATTGTAACTCGGCATCTTCGGCCTCCTTCCACTCGCTCGACAGTTTGCCCTTATGGGCCTCGAAGTAACTCGTCGGGTCGGGTTCCGACGCCGCTGCACAGTATTTCCGCGCGCCCGACTAGACGACCGCAAACGCACACATCAGATTTTCTCCTTCTTCACGCAAACTTTCCGAGATCTGTGCGCTTGGTTCTTGCCCTACCGGTGCACCTTCGGTTTTATCTCCTTCCGAAGTGCCTTCCTGGTCTTCACGCTTCTTCTTTGCCTTTCCTATTGGCTTTAGCTTCGCGAGCACTGCCGCCTTCGGTGTTGCCTTCACCCTGCGGCCTGACTTCCTTGTTTCACCCTGTTCGCGTTCTCCGGCGCGACCTGTGGAGACATTTTGCTTAGGTTTCGCGTTTCTTGCCCGCGCGTCGTGTCCGGATGCTTCTCTTTCAGGGTCGCCCAGTAGTTTTGCGATCTGCTCGTTTGCAGCTTCGCTCAGTGTCTCGATCTGCGTGACGTGCCTCGCGGTTGTCACGACACGGTCCTTTCACAACAAAACTTTATACCCTTTTGTTTCATCATTTTTGCCCAAAATTACGGCCTTCTCTGCGTGCTTCGCGAGTGACTTCGAATGCGGATCCCTGTATACCATGCACGGGGATACGAAAACCACAATGTCTCCAATGTTCGTTGGCGTTTTTGTTAGCATCTGGATCGGGGGTGCCCTTCCAGAATTTGCCCTGGTCGGACTGCGGTTGAGTATGTACGTGGCATACTCCGCCGCCTCCGTCCAGAAAATTAGGGGCACACCCGATCCAAAGATCATGCACCGGACCATGTTAAAAATGGTCCGGTTCATCCTTTCAGCCTTGCCGTTTGACGCTTGTGTGCCGACCTCAGTGATCTGCCGTCGCACACCCGTCTGCTTACAAAACAAGTCCACGTTCCGATATTCGCCTTCGCCGTCTGTACGTAAGACGTGGATGCGACAATTGAATTCCTTTTCGAGCCAACACAGAAAGTGTTCGAACATCTTGCGGCGCGATCTTTGGTTCGTGCAGTAAAAACGCGCACGTAATTGCTATAGTCGTCCACAAACACCACAAGAAATCTGTTTCCCCGCCGATCGTGTGGTAAAGCGATCTGAAAAATGTTAAGAATGAGATGGACCACACATGGCCGTTGATAGGTGACGATGGAACACCCATCAAGATGATACAGTTGATGGGTGGGACAGGCTGATCGCGCATACGACGAAAAGGTAGTGGTCTCGGGTGTTCGTGATATGAAGGGATAAGCCAAGTACCGTTACTACGCCCGGTCCCAGATACTAATGGGACGGCGAAGATCACGATCGCGATCGGGATAACGTTTATTAAGTGGAGTTCACGTGGATGTATGACGAGATCGGCAGAGACAAGTTGAAGATACCGCAGCAATGGTGACGTGACACATCAGAGACAGTTATCGGGCCGAACTATGAACAGTGCAGATGTTGAAGTTGGATATGATACGAAGTTCCGGCCCGATCAGCCGAGCCAACTAATTCTGCCCCAAAATACGAAGATCAGATATGGAATGGAATGGGGCATGTGGAATGGCGAGCCGTGCGAGTAATGTCAAGTCAAGGCAAGTGATGATGGCCGATGGATCTGTCCAGGGATGATGTAAGAAGGCCCGATTAGGCCCGATGGGCTGTAATTGGTGCGATCTGGTTACCCCGACAGGGGATGAAGGTCAGGAATATGGTCGAGTGGGCAAACAAAGTCGTTGTGATGGTGACCCAAAGGGTTTTCGAAGTGATCTAGGACTGATCGCCCTGATCACTACCCGATCACTCGGCTGATCGCTATGCCGATCATCATCGGGGCTGATCAGCCCCAAACCGGCGTCCAGATGCGAAGGTAGATGAAGTTCTCGTTTAAGCCGGGTTGGATATGAAATGAACGGTGTCCGGGGGGCAGATCTCAAGTGTTTTCCAAGCCGTTTATCGAGATACCTGGATGGTTGAATATCGCTATAGAAGTCCGATCGTGATCAGGGCAGAAGTGGTACAGATCAGTTTGAAGGTGCAGCAAAGATGGGTAAGCTGATACTATGCAACCGTGCGACGAAGTGAACAGGGTCGAAGTATAAATCAGGCACATGAGTTGGTGTATGGTACACAGGTATAGGACATTGCATATATAATAACAGGTTTTGATTTCCACCCTAAGCAAAGAGACACTCCGCCACGTGTCGCGGTCATTGGGAGCACAGGGTTAACTAGTTCCCTTAATTCCCGGTTAAGACGCGCTTCGACGCATTTTGGCTTACCGGAAGGCCCCCGACGGGTTTATATAGGTGATCAAGCCTCACCACCCACGCGCACGTGTTTGGAACACGTTATTAATATTGGAAAAGGTTTTGTGGAGATAACGTCTGTGGATTTCTGTGGAAGATCGTGGTTTGATCGCGTTTTCTTGGTTTCTTGCTATCTCTCACTCTCATTGGTCTGGTCTGATCGGACGAGCTTTCCCGATCAGTGGCTAGATACTGATTAAGTATCGACCCCAACCCGTTCTCCGGTGAAGATTTCCACCCAAGGACACCCCCGTCACGAGAAGGTCATCCCCTCCGACCTGATCATGATCATCGTTTTCGTCACTGAGTCCATATGAGTGAAACCACCCCCGATCAACGGGTACACAAGGTGAGATGAAGATAAACATAGATCCTGACGCGCATGAAGACTGGCTAGATGACCGGGAGGATCAGATCAGTCACCATAATGGTGATTCATCTGATTCTGATGCTGATCAGGATCAACGGAGTACCCCCTCCGATAGTCGGTCGTCCGGGCCAGTGGGTATCCGGATTCCGCCCAAGACTTCGGTCATGGATTTGGAAATCGGCTCCACCACAATGGTGCGCGTGCCCGGATCACTTGGTGACTCAGGATATCACCGTGATTCCTTTGATGATGAAAAGATGTGAAAATCAAAGTGGAGGAAACTTTTTCGGGTGTATTGGAGGAAGGCGTATCGCCTCCGATGCTGTCCATTTTTAAAGGAAGCGATGGCCGACCTGGTCTGGTGGAGTGCCAGGTCGAAATTAAAGATGAAACAACTCCCCACATGGCCCCGATCGGGGCCGATCTGGGTTATAGTCAAGTTAACTATAACCCGGGAAAGGATCGAGGTGCTAACCTCGATCCTATGCATAAGAAGAAAATGGAAAAAGAAAGAAAAAACATGGGGGCGGATCAGTGTGATCCACCTAAAAAATATGTGAAACCAAAACCGAAGATCTTTGAAGAAGACGAAGAGAAGACCAAACCCGCTGAGAAGACCACTGTTCAAGATGTAGAACGACTGTTCTATCTTCGAGAGTTTCACAAGTTCCTGGCTACCAACCGAGTGATGAAGAACATAAAACCCAAGATCGTCGGGAAACTTGAAGATCGGGCGACCCGGCCGGTGATCACAGGCAGTCAACTTGATCTGATCAGAAACCTCTTGGCGCAGATCGACGAAGTTGGCTTCACTACTGGTGCCTTCGACGCGAATATGCTGTTCGATCTGGATCAAGAGACGATCAGACAACTCTGTATGATCACCTTGCCTCGTTACTAGGGGCGAACCCAGTGGTCCAGTCGCCGATCGCGGATCCTTCACGCCGATCGCAGTTGGATGAATATCCTATGGATATTGAGTCAATATTTCAATCGTCATCACAATTTGGAGCGGCCTCCACCGACTCCTCGGTTGGAATCACACGTATGACGTTGGGCCCGAAAGGGATCAAGCAGATTGACCCCAAGAACGAGTCGCAGAATAGGAAGAGGAAGCCTGAACCTGGTCGAGTCGGATCGGACGATAGTTTTGAAGATGCTCAGGAAGTTCCACAGAACAATCCGACTCCCAACAGTAACCCTACCAACATCCCGGAGGTCCCCGAACAAATGAGAACCATGTCCCAAATCATCCGGATCAAAATGCTGACTGATCTCTCCTTCTGGCTCCATGTCCACATCACTACGTGGGGGCGATCTATGGAGTCGATCTTGGTGATCGACCTGGCATATCGATCGAATAATTCCGGCCGATCGAACTGATTCCATATCCACGTCCACGGTTTTCTTGGCCGGTTTCTCAGTGGATTGATTCATGTTTGGTGTTGATCGCCATGGTTGTGTCCTTGCCCAGGTGTGTACTGAGGTAATCCGTATTGTTCACTCGCAAATCGGTTCATCATAGTCGCGACATGTATTTTTTTGTCTACTTGTTGATAAATTTACTGTAAGTCCCGATGTTGTACTCCTTTACAGTAAACGTAGCGGAGCTAACAAATTACGTCGCATGCGAAGATCCTGTGCATGTGCGGACACGTGGAGCAGATATCGAAGCAGTAGTTTTAGAAAAAGTAGTAGATGCAGAAGCAGTAGATTTACAAGTCCAAAATTTATAGAATCCGTGACGTAATAAGAATGAGTTCGAGTGGATATGTGGCATTCTGACCAATAGAATTTTTGGGGTGGGGGCTTTTATTTGGGTGGAGGCTAATTATTGGGGGTGGGGGCTGAATAACCGATCCCTAAATATATATATTAATATATATTCCTAAAGCCACGTGTCTACAAGAAGCTAAGTTTAAGACTGAATATATTATAAGTGGTTTAGAGTTAATAACTATAATTAAATCTAAACTAATCATACAAACATGCAGTATGAAGCTGATCTAAATGATATCTTTATCATTAGATTACTTGTTAGATTCGATAATTGTAGTTGAATCTGTTCTCAAGGTGGATTATAACAACTTATAATCCAATATTCGCACTCCAGACATTAAGTCTGAAATTGAACAGTGATATTTCAACTTCAATATCACTTATGTAATGGCACCCCATTACATCGGTACTTTATCGACCTTTTCTTTCAGGTTCGTCATTAAACGAACCGAAAAGGGTCGCGGATGAACAGGGACGATAAGTGTGGCAAAGCGATCGGAAAATATTGAGACTGAAGTGGACCACACATGGCCGTTGATTGGTGACGATGGAACACCCATCAATATATGACGGTTGATGGGTGGGAAAAGGCTGATCACAGTTACGATGAAAAGGTGGCGGACAACGGGTATTCACGATGTGAAGAAATCAGCCAAGCACTGTCATTACGCCCAGTCCCAGACACTGATGGAACGATGGAGATCACGATCAAGATCGTTATCACAGTTACTAAGTGGAGTTCCCGTGGATGTAAAACGAAGTGAGCAACTGTTGACATGACGTGCCAAGGACAGCCGTCCAGCCGATCTATGAATGGTATAGTGGTTGAAGTTGATCATGACACGAAGTTATGGCCTGATCGGCTGATTATGCCCGGGCAATGAAGATTAGATGTGGAATGAAGTCGGGCATGTGGAGTGACAGGTTGTGAGAGTGATGATAACCAATGGGTTTGTCCGAAGATGACGTGGCAAGGCCTGATCAGGCCTGATCAGCCGAGATCGGTGTTATATGGTTGCCCTGACGGGGTATAAAGCTCGGAAGTGTGGCTTAGCAGGCGAATGAAGTCGTGGTGATGGTGACCCAGAGCGTCCCCGAGGTGATCAAGGGCTGATCGCCCTGATCAACACCTGATCACTCGGCTGATCACTATGCCGATCGTGATCAGGGCTGATCAGCCTCTGATCAGCGTCCAAATGCGAAGGCAAGGGGAGTTCTCGGTTAAGTCGGGCTGGATACGAAGTGGACAAGTGTTAGAAGAGCAGATCTCAAGTGGTTTCAAGGTCGTTTATCGAAGATCGGGATGGGTTGAAGATCTTTCTAGGAGTCGGGTCGTGATCAGGGCAGAAGTGGTACAGATCAGCTTGAAGGTGCAGCCAGGATGGGCAAGGTGGTGCTACGCAACCGTGCGATAAAGTAAATAGGTTCGAAGTATAAGTCAGGCATGAGTTGGTGTACGGTACACAGGTATAGGACATTGCATATATAATAACAGGTTTTGATTTTCCCCCTAAAGCATAGAGTCGCTCCACCACGTGTTGCGGTCATTGGGAGCACAGGGTTCATTAGTCCCCTCTTGCGCAACTAATTCCCGGTTAAGACGCGCTTAGACGCATTTTGGCTTACCGGAAGACCCCCGACGGGTTTGTTTTGGTGATCGAACCTCACCCTCAACGCACACGTGTTTGGAACACGTCAATAATATTGGAAAAGGTTTTGTGGAGATAACGTTTGTGGATTACTGTGGAAGATCGTGGTTTGATCGCGTTTTCTTGGTTTCGTATTATCTCTCTCTCTTGGCTGGCCTGATCAGACGAACTTTCCTGATCAGTGCCTAGATACTGATTAAGTATCGACCCCAACCCGTTCTCCGGTGAAGATTTCCACCCGAGGACACCCCCGTCTCGAGAAGGTCATCCCTCCGACCTGATCAAGATCATCGTTTTCGTCACCGAGTCCACCTAAGTGAGTGTAACCACCCCCGATCAACGGGTACACAAGGTGAGATGAAGATAAACATAGATCCTGACGCGCATGAAGACCGGCCAGATGACCGGGAGGATCAGATCAGTCACCATAATGGTGATTCATCTGATTCTGATGCTGATCAGGATCGACGGAGTACCCCCTCCGATAGTTGGTCGTCCGGGCCAGTGGGTATCCGGATTCCACCCAAGACTTCGGTCATGGATTTGGAAATCGGCTCCACCACAATGGTGCGCGTGCCCGGATCACTTGGTGACTCAGGATATCACCGTGATTCCTTTGATGATGAAAAAGATGTGAAAATCAAAGTGGAGGGAACTTTTTCGGGTGTATTGGAGGAAGGCGTATCGCCTTCGATGCTGTCCATACATAAAGGAAGCGATGGTCGACTGGTCTGGTGGAGTGCCAGGTCGAAATTAAAGATGAAACAAGTCCCCATATGGTCCCGATCGGGGCCGATCTGGGTTATAGTAAAATTAACTATAACCCGGGAAAGGATGGAGGTGCTGACCTCGATCCTATGCATAAGAAGAAAATGGAAAAAGAAAGAAAAAACATGGGGGCGGATCAGTGTGATCCACCTAAAAAATATGTGAAACCAAAACCGAAGATCTTTGAAGAAGATGAAGAGAAGACCAAACCCGCTGAGAAGACCACTGTTCAAGATGTAGAACGACTGTTCTATCTTCGAGAGTTTCACAAGTTCCTGGCTACCAACCGAGTGATGAAGAACATAAAACCCAAGATCGTCGGGAAACTTGAAGATCGGGCGACCCGGCCGGTGATCACAGGCAGTCAACTTGATCTGATCAGAAACCTCTTGGCGCAGATCGACGAAGTTGGCTTCACTACTGGTGCCTTCGACGCGAATATGCTGTTCGATCTGGATCAAGAGACGATCAGACAACTCTGTATGATCACCTTGCCTCGTTACTAGGGGCGAACCCAGTGGTCCAGTCGCCGATCGCGGATCCTTCACGCCGATCGCAGTTGGATGAATATCCTATGGATATTGAGTCAATATTTCAATCGTCATCACAATTTGGAGCGGCCTCCACCGAATCCTCGGTTGGAATCACACGTATGACGTTGGGCCCGAAAGGGATCAAGCAGATTGACCCCAAAATCTAGTCGCAGAACAGGAAGAGGAAGCCTGAACCTGGTCGAGTCGGATCGGACGATAGTTTTGAAGATGCTCAGGAAGTGCCACAGAACAATCCGACTCCCAGCACTGGTCATACCAACATACCGGAGGTCCCAGAGCAAATGAGAACCATGTTCGCGACTATGATGAACCGATTTGCGAGTGAACAATACGGATTACCTCAGTACACACCTGGGCAAAGAAAACCATGGCGATCAGCATCGAACATGAATCAATCCGCTGAGAAACCGGTCAGGAAACCCGTGGACGTGGATATGGAATCAGTCCGATCAGCCGAAATCGTTCGATCGATATGCCAGGTCGGTCACCAAGATCGTTTTCACAGATCACCCCCACGTAGTGATGTGGACATGAAGTCAGAAGGCGAGATCAGTCAGCATTTCGATCCGGATGATCTGGACATTGAGATGCCTCGTAGGGCGTATATGGCCTCTGCGCAGGCATTTGACAGTGATTCCGGAACGATCACCCGAGTGCGAAAGTCTGCGATCTCGGGATTGAAACATTTTACCGGCAAGGATATGGATGATGATCAGGCCAGAGCCTGGTTGAGTCGGACTAAGTCAGCTTTTCTGAGAGACAAGACACCGGAAGGTGAAAGATGCCTGATCTTCGCTGATCTAATGAAAGGTACGGCCAAGAACTGGCTTAAACAGCTGAGACGAGAAGTGCGTTTGAAGTGGCCTCGTTTGTGTGAAGAGTTTGAAGAACAATATTGCAATTTGGGGGTGTCTGTCGCTAGACAGTACTACCACATGAAGAAAAGATCCGACGAGACGCCGATCGAGTACTTACATCGGCTGAATGTTGCTGGTCTACGCGCGAAAATGCCGATCAAGGACCCACGACACCCGGATATAGCCCGCGAGCATGTCGAACACTTCATTGGTACTCTGGATAATCGCGATCTGGCTGATCAGCTAACCCTGCTCCGTATAAAGGACTCAGAGCAACTGGAACTGACTCTGAGGACGCTGCAGCGAGCCAAAAGTCGACAGCCCAAGGTCGAGGTAGGATCGAACCGGTACCGGTCAAAGCCACACCCTGATCAGGGCAAGATACCGGCGGCACGACCAGCCAGAGCAATTCGGATGATCACGAAGGAATCAGACAGTTCAGGTTCAGAAGAGGAAAGCGGTCAGTCGAGTCTGAGCTCGGACGAAGAACAATATCGTCATATTTTTACGACGGAGCCAGTGTATCGCCCGAGATCATCGGCTAATAGCACGGATGGACGAAAATCTGGTGGTGTTCAACCTGATCAGGACCGATCTCGTAAGAAATGTGTGCATTGCGGATCGACCAAACATGGAGATCGTGATTGTTGGAAAAGAATTACGTGTGGAAAATGTGATCGTAAAGGTCACCCTTCTGATCATTGTTTTTTCGTATGCAAAACTTGTGGGAAGCTTCATGACGCCGGTGTCTGCCCTATTGAAGAATTTTTTAATCTGATGCGCAAGTGGTATGTGCCGACTAAACATGCTGGTATGCTTCCATCAGATGTCGAGAAGATGTTAAACTAGATCGCTCGCCAAGTTGGAATCTGGTTCGAGCCGAGCGATCTACGTTCTGCATTTATGCATATGTCGGTAGCGGAGATAAGTTTGAGGAAAAGAAGATAACCGACAATACATGTTCTAATTCAAATTGCATCGATCGGTGTCCGATCTACCGTCTCAGAGTGGATGAATATTCCCGATCGGACGTGATCATGGAGTTGGATCTACTGCCCGGTGAATCCCGAGGATACTGGAAGTATCACTCTCCTGACAAGTGGTTTAAACAGGCTAAAGCTAATGGAAAGGTCAACAACGAAAAAGCCACTGTTCTATTTGACTTTGGAGCAGAAGTCTCGATCATCGACTCCGCCTTTGCTCGTAAGGTGGGATGTCGTATAGACAGTACCCAGAGGCAAGAATGTGTTGGGATCGGCGAAAGCTCGTATATGACAGAAGGGCGATCATGTATAAAAATCACTCTGGCAGTTTCCCTGGTCTATTATTTCAACGCTTGGGTAGGCCGGTTAGTCGGTCAAGACGCGATATTGGGAATGGATTTCATGGTACCAGCCGGTATAGGGCTCGACCTGTCTCATGGAACCCTGACTCTGCCGGAGGAGGTGCAGATACAGTTATCCGGCCGACGCCCATTATATGGCACTCATATGCAGATGCCAAAAATGGGTCAGTATGAGAACATCGAGGTAGCCCGATCGGTTGACGTGATGATTCGGCCGAGCGATCGGCAGCAGCAATTGTGGCTAACCCGTGGTGAAGATGGGTACCAACGTTCGTAAAGGGTGTCGGCAGATCAAGTTACATCAGGATTACAAACATATCTGATCAGCCGCTAATCGTTCACAAAGACATGATCTTAGGGATGTGATTACCCGACGGGAAAGTACCTCGACAGATCGGGTATGTCTCAGTGGGATCACGAAGATAATATTGAATGGCAAAATCTAGCTTATCAAGCCACCACAGACCTGATTGGTGACGAAGACTTAGCAGTCGAAGATACATCACCTATGGTTGAGAAGCCGGAATATGCTATTCCGACTAATCGGCTGATCAGAAGACCGTCGGTCGAAGCGACAGGAAAAAGACGGGTAAAAAAGGTCCCCCAGTTTTGAGTATTATTAGACCCGGCTCACCGAAAACAGCAGGTCCAGAGAGCGAAAATGATGGTGAGGAGTTCAGGAACGATCTTGAGAAGAAAAAGGAGGTTGAATCTGCCGAGGTCATTACGGAGGAAAGTGAACCCGAAGTAGATCACCAGTTGGATGACTTACAAGGGGCGACTCAAGATGATACTGATCAGGAAAAGGCAGATCAGGTAGATGAACAAGTGTGTATACATGAAGGTGGTGATCAGTACATTGAAGGTATCGAGAAGCAGATGACCGTTTTGCCGGAAGTATCGCCCAATACGCCAGAAGTCACCAATGAAGATCTACAGGTCGGTGATCCCGAAGTGAACACTCCCGAGCAGATCGATCAGCTAAAGAAGATCATCTGGAAAAGGCGCCATTTACTGATGGGAAAAGGTAACG
>MIQA02000739.1:0-49730 GCA_001887855.2 Sclerospora graminicola | reverse complement strand
AGCGTGTTTTCTCACTGGACGTCGTCATTTGACGTAGAAACTTGACCCATACCGATGAAATGGCCATGACTTCTTGGCCCTACAAAGAAACGAGAAAAAAGGCGGCAACGTGAGCAAATGAATCCAAGTTTCTTGTCAACTAGACTATCTAACACATAGCTACCAACCACTTCATTCAGATGTTCAATGTTCTGGTTTAAAGTGTGCACATTCAACACTGTTTCTTGTACTTCCTACCACGGATCAAAAAAGATGAGTGGTGTTTTCTTTCGTAGCCCTCTCACAACTCGAACCTCGCGAATTTCATCGATTAAACGTTTCTTTTCCTTCTCGAACCATTCCTATACAATTAGAGAACGTTCGTAAATAGCGTCATCAGTGTCACCACCCCAAGCGGCAATTCTTCGCACCCGATCGGGACCCCCACGTGATGTTCGTCGGTCGTCGCTCATTTCTAATTCTATGGATGCATTTCTAATGTACTCCACATCACACATCCAAATCTCGAACAGAGGGGAAGAGGTCATGGTCACGACCGAGGTCTTGTTGACGCTGTTGCTGCTCAAATTGAGCGCCAATTGTCTAACTGCCGTGCAGTTTGATGTCCGACCTAAAAGTGAAAAGTGTCTGAGCGATGAAGTGGCTCAGAATAGCCTCGTCGTGGTCCATTACGACGTCATCGGGGGAGTACGTGGCCAATCCGGTGTCGCGATTGGTATCACGGATCCATTGCGGAAGTACGTGAAACACGACGCAAATATCGACACGTCGACGGATGATACGCATAAATTTTCCTTCACGGCAGGCACTGGGGGGAACTATGCCGTCTGCTTTAGCAATACAAACGACAAGCCTGCCCGTGTGATGCTCGACTTTAAACACGGCGTCGAAGCCAAAGATTACACGGAACTGGCCAAGCGAGAACATTTGATGCCCGTGGAAAAAGAATTGCGCAAGATGGAAGACACCGTGGACGAGATCCATCAAGAAATGCTTTACATGCGGGAGCGTGAAGCTGCGATGCGCAATACGAACGAGTCGACCAACTCGCGCGTCCTCTGGTTCAGTTTCCTGTCCATTCTTGTGCTCCTGGGCATGGGCGTGTGGCAAGTTCTGTATCTCAAGAAATTTTTCAAAAGCAAAAAACTCATTTAAAAGCATCAACGTGCCATCTTTGGCAACTAACTGTGCTTCTTTAAATACAACGGCACCTGCAATTCACAGTATTTATAGTTAGACACTTTAATATGCCTGGCCGTTATGATCCCTCGACTCAATTGAGTTGCCACTTGATGCAAAAGTAAGTCATGACAGATTGTCGCCACTTGGAATCAAGTCAGGACGATTGTAGCTCTCTCTGGAGAAAAAATGACGATGTTATCGAAAACAGGCAAGCTAGTAGCGTCGAGGATGTCGCCAACAGTGATAAAGACTTTGAAAACGCTTGGCTCGACACGGAATCGCTGCTAAAAGAGAGCAAAGACGACCGAAGCCATCTAACGCCACGACTTACGGCTTTTCATGAGAAAACCTTGCTACCGGAACTCTTGCCACGGGCTCTTAGATCTGCTTCATCCGCGGCGATTTACCCCATCTCGACGTCCGATCAAAGTGATCGATACGATTCACTGGCGGCAATGAAAGTGACGCCACTATCACCATTGAAAACTTCTCCGTCCAAGCGTGCTCATAGTCTAGACGGAAGTCTTGCGTTAGCGATCAAGATGCAACACGAGGAGGAGCATCCAGCGTATTCTCGAACAAAATCATCTCCTCAAAACTCCGATTGGTTAGCAAGAGCTGAAACCCATTTAGCACGCTTGCTAGACGAGTGGAAGCACAAGGGCGAGTTGAAACATGCAAAAGATGGAGCTGTCGTACAGATTAGCAAAGGTGAAGGTTCGTCACCGACGCACGTGTCCATCGATAAACAAGATGTCTTCGATGCTCGTCTCGATTCAGTGTTGCAAACTCTTCCAGCAGATGTTACGGTACCTCATCTCCCTGTGGTCTCACAATTTGGATCTATTCAAACCGTATCGTCCGTCGTTTCATCAGTGCTCGAGCAAGAAAAGCAGAATCTGCGGTGCAAAGAAGAGCTGCAGCTGGAGATTCAGGATAAACCCACTAATCACCAGCAACAAACTCGACACTTCGCGAAATTGAATGACGACATGATTCCAAATTGCGAAAAGAAGCTTCATCTCCACGCTATCGAGCACGAGAATCGCCAGCTGAAGGAGCAGCTCCAGCAGTATGAAACTCATGCTCTTAACTTAAACGCGTCAGTAAAAATGCTTCGTGACCAACTTTTACGAACAAGCAAAAGTGAAGAGCAGCTGAAGTTCCAAACGAAGCACCTCATGGAGCTAAACCAATCGTTACAGGCAGATTTAGTCGAGAAAATCGCGTCCGAGACGAGCAGCTTTCCTACTATTGCCAAGTTAGAAGAATGTGAACAAAAGAAGATTTCCATGGGTGAACATGAGCTTGGAAGACGGAATCTGATTCTTCGCTGCTTGTTACGTTTGAAGACTCGAAATTTGCAGCGTTTTGCATTTCTCCAGTGGTCGAAATCCGCTCAAAATGAAACTTTTAGACGTACGAAAGCCTTGATTTTGCTGTCAAAAGTTCATGATAATCGTGCATTGAAACTGAAAGCTCAAGCATTACGAAAATTCCAGCATGTCGTGATTCGAGACAGTCATGCTGCAGCAATGGAGAAACTTCAAGCAAGGCTCGACACATCAAAGCTGGAAGCAAACGCACGCCGTATTGTACTTGGGGCAATGCGATTGGATCGCCTGATGGATCATTGGAAGCACCGGCAAAAAGCAACAACCTTTTGTACTTGGAGGACGAAGCTGGAAGAATCTTCTTGCAACGACGTCCAGCGCCTCACTGGTGAGCTGAGAGAGAGTGATTTAAAGTTACAGCTCGTAAAGCATGGGTTTGTGGCAACTGTACTTCGCGATGCCGAACGCGCTTGGCTGCGTACGATATTGATTCAATGGCGCAGTCAAGTCAAGGTTTCTGTTGCCACGGCGGAGCTCCGGTCACAGGTCAAAATGGCGGCGCTTAAAGTAGCTGAACGTGACAAGTACTCCAAGTCGCTTGATGACTATAGCCGCGTGCTACGAAGTGATCTGGAACGATTTCAATTCTTCTCGCTGGATAAACGTATCACGCTCGATGTTCTCTCAAAGAAGCTGCTGCGGGAAGAAGAGCGGTATCGGCTCCTAGAGGAGCGCCATGGTGCCCTACAAGAGGAGACACATGCGCTCAAGACTCAACTTGCTTCATTATTCGAGTGGGACGGACTCGGATTGTCAGTTTCCATTCTCAGCTGGTGCAAGGACGTCGCCGTGAGTAATTTACGTGAGCTCTTCCACTTGCATGCAACGACTGCTGGCAGCGCTGAAAGCAGCGAGAGGAGCGAAGACGGTGTGGCTTCTTCTTCACGGCTGGCCTTGTCATCGTTTGTTCGTATGTTGGAGGGATCAACTTTGCTGGAGGATAAGGTCGTTGAACGGGAAACACTCACAGATCGTCTACTTCTTCATCTTCCTCCACACGCAGGAGAACGTGGTCTTGTTTTCGTTGACTTTGTGATGGGGCTAAACAACTTTCTCACGGACTTGTTTGCCTCGAGTAGTACGAAACATGACCAATTCAAATCCAAACGGTTTTGGGCCAGTCTGTTCTCACACTTCGGAGCTTCTTGTAATCGTGTTGCTTACGGGATTTCACTCGATAACGGCCGAAGCTTCAAAGCTGCTGGAGAGAATGGTCCAAGTTTAATGCTCTGTTCTTCATGTACACCATGGACTAGTCATCTTAGTGACGACATTCTTCAAAACCAAGAAAAGCTTCTCGCTTTACTAGAGCATGAGACTGCTGTGGTCGAACGCGCTGTTAAGGAAAAGGTTTCTCTCAGGCATACGTGCCAGATGACCACGTGCCAGATGACCGACTGTTCTTCAAAGCCATCTACGGCTCTACCTGCCAGCGTCTCTACGGACTCAACTGTTCATAATGGTAACCAACAAGCATCAGCTTTTTCGATGGGGGCTTACGCAAATTGGTATCTCTCGCCGCAAGTTCGCGATCTCCTCGTAGCTGTCCACGAACCAATACTTAAACTTCTCATCAAGTATGGACAGCGGACGCCAGCGCTAGACAGTCAGTACGGTTTATCTGATCCGGCCGTTTTCCTTATGCTTACTGATCTCAAATTGTATCCAAGTTTCTTGTCTCGGGACGTTATTCAGACGCTGATCGACAGGTGTCGGGACGCGGTAAAAGTCGAGGGCGGCTTGCTCGCACCTCAGGCGGTTACTCTCTTGCTTGGATCCTGCGCCCTTGAACTATATGCTCGATCACTTGCGGGTAGTCAAGCCGACCCTAGTTTTTTTCTCTCCGCCCGAGAAATATTACTGCTGTTCTTCAAAGATCGTGGCCTCTTGGCTGAGAGCAAAGTGCCTGCATTTCCGAAGCTATGCTTCGTAGGCATAGACGTTGAGTCGGTTCTGTGGCCGCTGTTCGAGTACTATGCAAAGTCTGGAGAAAACTCTGACGTACCCGACGACACGCGAGTCCGGATGACCTCGGTCGCATTCGAAAGTTTTATGATGGATATTGCGGGAGAAGCTGCAAACGATATGCGCACACTTTTGTGCCGAGTAAGGCAGGAGCTAACAAAGAACGACAATCTTTGCGAAAACGGAGACAAACATGATGACCAAGAGTGGACAATGCACTTCGACGAGTTCTACGTTGCCATTTCGTACGTACAGACCGAACAATGTCCAGAAGTAAGGCTTGCGACACCTGGTGAAGCTGTGCGTCTGTGGTTGCAAAGAATGCAGTGTTTGTAATCGAAACGCTGGCTAGATCGAAGGAGCAAGTTATTTAAGCGAACCTGGTATATAAGCAGAGACAATGATAGCTACCCTCAACTTTCTCTGTTGCTGTCTTGTCTTGTAAAGTGTCTGCTTTGTAATCTTTTCTTCAGTCACACTGTCGGCAATTTGTCCTCAGCAGTTGATACCAATTGCACGACAACTATTCGATTATTAGTCTGGATGGGCGTATCAACATTGGATGGATCCACCTGATACTTAAGACTGCGAAACGAGTTCAGCTTCGCTCGACAACGAAAGCGTAACTCGTACTGCTGTAGTGCTTGGCTAGCTTTGACAATGTTTTGTAGCGCAGCAATATCGCGCTGTTGGTCCTCAAGACTAAACGACGTGATCAATAGTGGCTTGCATGAGGCCAGCACAGTCTCAAGAGTAGGTTTCCAACTTTCGCGCAAAGAAACGTGTCCAAGTCCTGGATTATACATCACGAACGCGTCGGGAGTGCCCAAATTCTCAATCTCGTGGTACAATCTGTTGACCATTTCCAGCTGAATATAGTCCTTGTTTTTCCTCGTGGTCATGGCGACTTTCTTCTGTGTTGGCATCACGGGCACATGATCGCCAATCAGCTTTATATCAAACTGTTGTCTAGGATAGAAAAAGGATAGCTCGTCCCATAGATAACGAGGCATCATTGCTTCAGCCCGAGCTCCAATCACATGAAGCTCCAATTTCTCTCGACCTTCCATCTTTTTCGTATCGATTAATTCCGGTAAGAACCTACAAAGCGTCATGACGTACGAATAGGCCGACGATAGTAGCCTAAGAGCTCTCGGATCTTCCAGCCACCGTTTATCAGGACGGTAAAGTTCGAAGTATTCTATCCACGACGTTATTGGCTCTTCTTCTTTCCAGTTCCTGCTTTCTCGTCGATGTGACTGTAAAACTATATCAAAATAATTGCGTTAAGTTTATAATTACCGACTATTCTTCAAACCAATCATTGCTTCACCTTCAGAAAAGAGTTGAGACGCTTCCGGCATCGTGGCATACTCGACATCTTCCATCAAACTTGTATACAGATCCAGTACCTCTACTTTTGTCTCCTGGATTTCCTCTGCACATTCCTTGGAGCAAGCAAGAGGTAATTGTGTGTTACCACACATGACCCGCTCCTTCAGAACGTCACTAACTTCAGTGGAGCGCGGGAGCGACAGCGGCGTCTGGACACCGCACTGAAGACATGGTAAGCGGGCCACTTCCCCTACAAGCGACTGTACACCAGAATGATGGAGCTGGGGGGTGGAGAAGAACCGCACCGCACCAAGGAAACGTCGTGGCTTCAACATTGCAGATTCGAATGTGGCTTGAGTGCGGAAGGTACAGTGTACCAACTTCAACTTGGGTACCGTTTGTACATGAAACTTCAAGATGTATCCAGTACCCGGGTATACTTTAAGTAAAGATATCATTTCTGATAGCGATCATATGGTACGTACGTGTGTCTTATGCTTAACGTCTGGGGTTTCTACGTGTTTTTTAGTGATTCGCGCGGTCGTTGTGTCGACTCAATCCGTTATTATACTTGTTTACTCACTGATTGGAATGAATTGCTTCGTCCACGGCCGCGCAACTTTAGGGATTTAATATAGCGATTTTTACATGTCGGCAATGTACTTGAGCGCGACCTCAAACATAGTGAGAAAGTAGCCTACTTCGCCCAGCATCAAGGACGGGTGGATCATCGAGCCCAACAACTCCTTGGTAGCCAACGGTCGCTTTAAGCCGCTCTTCACCACTACATAGATATGGATAGGTAGATATTCATCAGCAGTAAGCGCCGAGCTCTCATGCCACTCCAAGTTCTTTTCTCCACAACTTTTAAAAATTTCGAGCGCCGAACGAAGGAGCTCTTGGATTTTATCCGTAGGTAGTGTACGTTCATCAATCATGCTCAAATGATGGCACGAGAGTCCCCAGTCTTCCTCAGACTGCAAATGCTCTGGAATGCCACTCTCAACTTGAGATCTACACCTTAAGCGCTCAATATTGCGGCACGAGACGCTGCTCGGCTTCCTTGTCGACAGTTTTGCCCACCAGAAACTCCACTTGCTTTTCGAGCGGGACGAGAATCGTGTCTTCAACAGCATGAAACACACAATCGTTCAAAACGGACGAAAAATCCACGCTCTGATCCCGTAGCGATAGCGTGTCGGCGTACTGCGAATCCAGATTCTCTGACACGTACTTTTCAATGCTCGTTACTGTATTGCGAAGGTCCTTGACGGCCGAGGCTGCAAGCAGCGCCCCTTCCACTTCACTACATTCCGAACACACTGCGGTTTCAATCGTTGCAACACGATTCCGAAAGACGTGGAGAAACCGATAGCAGGTACTACCTTCGACAATCCCGTCACAGTTAAGGCGTCGAAACAGATCGTATTTCAACCACTTGGGCTCAATGGGTTCCCCCGTCGTGTCAATCTTTTCTAATGAGGTTACAAATTCAGCCGAGCACATTTCAAGTTGCAACTCCATTAAAATACTTCGCTGAAGACAAGAGTGGGGCTCCAAAGCCGCGAGGTTTCTCAAAAAGACTTCAATCTCGTCCATCCCACGGGCGATTGCTGCAGCACTTGCGGGTCGAAATCGCCGCCGTGGGAACGGCAAGTCTAACAGAAAGCGTAAATAATCCTTTTCCTCATCTTCCGCTCCCGGCGCTCGTCGAATTAGTCCTCGGATTTTCCGCCGAAGAAAGTAAAAGTCACTAAATCGCTTCTTGGTGATCCAGAACACACGCGTGTGCATGTCCTCGACGTGTACGACGTACTCCATGACTGCAGGCATCGAGCCAACGGTTTCACAGCGCACTACTCGCACAGAAAGACCTGGACGCAGTCCAGTGTATTTCCACTTGGCATATTGCTCTAATGTCATGCTACGAGCACGTTTTTGTATTCGACCTTTAGTCGGAGAAAAGACGAGGGGTGGCAGTGGGGGTAGAAGATTATTGCCAGTACCTGACAACGCTGAGGCCGCACCTACTACTGTCGCCGCCGCGGCTGCTGACGACGGTCGTCCTGTCTCGGGGTATGGGACGCCGGCGTCGGGATTCATATTTTGTTCACTATTCTGATGCGTGGCGCCTTCCCCTATTCTGTTAAAACCTGGAATCGAGCTCCTCATTGATTTCCTAGGTTTGATCTGTACACACGTGTCTTGCTGGTCGCTCTCGCCCTGGAGTCGATCTCCATGCTGCAATGAAAACGATACGACCCGGCTATTAGTCACTTACCGAGCTGGGGCATTCCTTTATTGATATTGCAATCACACACTCGTACCTTGCGACTGAGAATGGAGCGAGAAAAGTGGTGCATCAGACGATTCTCATTGTGCGACGAGATCCGCAGGGCAAGTTTCCACATAACGTGACCAGTTAGTCTCGAGGGCGGGGCTTGGTCTTCCGATTCCGTCTCCTTTTTCTGGGCCAGATCATGGAGAGAGAATGTGGGGGCGACAGGTGCCAGCATCGGCTGCGGTGGGACCTTGAGCAGCCGTCGCCAGCCCGCACTGCTCTCTTCGTCGGGCATGGGCTGCAGCTCATCACACTCAATGTCTGTCTCGCTGCTCGCGCGCTGGTCACGCTTCCCCCCCGCGACGCCACTCATGTTGCTACTTAGACGTCCACCCTGAAAATACCACACAGAAATTCTTTGTTTGTACAGTGGTGGTGTGATTGTCGGTCCAGGAAGCCTGTCCTGCTGCCGATGCTTTGTTCCAGCCAGAAGCGATATCGAGTCTTTGGCTGTATAATTGAGTAGAGGGAGAGGCGGACGCTGACTCACGTCGCAGAAACGAGGGAACGACGGCTTGGTGCAACCTTCCC
Organism: Sclerospora graminicola; assembly: GCA_001887855.2. Classification (NCBI taxonomy): domain Eukaryota; phylum Oomycota; class Peronosporomycetes; order Peronosporales; family Peronosporaceae; genus Sclerospora; species Sclerospora graminicola. The sequence goes on along the minus strand of MIQA02000739.1, from coordinate 40,982 downwards.
CGCTTGGTGCAACCTTCACGCACATTTGTGCCGATTTTGTGCCTCATCAGATAGGGTGGACCAAACCGCAAGTGGTCAGGTTTCAGTTTTTCTCAGATTTAGTCCTCACCGCGGCAACTTGTCAAGCGGAGCAATACCAGCAAGATGATCACGAAAGCGCGTTTCGTCGCTGACACTTTGCATGGCACACGTCAGTGAAGCAGGTTTCAAGCTACGCTCAAGGGCGGAAGAAGACGGCCGTTTTACTTTCTCGACACTTAAGCGCGAAATCAGCTATACTAAACTCAAGTAAATTGATGACCCAGTTGTTCCACTCTCATTTGTTATGAACGAGTCGCAATATTTTTTTAAGTCGATTATGGATTTGCACTGCTCTCTTTTTCCTGCGGGATGTGCCAGAAACGAGAAGCATCTTGGTGCTGCTACATGTACCAATAGCAGGTGGCCCTGAAGCCAAAGAGAGTTCAAAGAGCATTCAGTTCCTCAGAATCTGATTTTATTTGGCACGAAGGCAAGTGGAAAGGAATTGCTCGACCTCGAGACATGTAATGTCCGGCTAGTCCTGATACTACGCAAAGCCCGTAATGTGCTCGTTGGGTTGTACTGTATAATACCTCATACTGAAAGGTGAATGCCTAGTCTAGTGGTGTCGTACACGTCCCATATTGTCGACTACTTCAGCACGTAGAGCATAGGCAAAATTAATCGACATGTGAGGGGCAACTGGACGTGTAGACGAAAGGTATACCAGCAACAAACACTTTGTGACGATACAGTACCGTAACATATACGTACTTGTACTTCCCAACTATACAGCTTGCAAAACTTCACAACGGACGTTGCACTCATAAGATGGAGAGACCAGTAATGGATGGATAATCAGTACCGTACCTCTTGAAAGTAGCTGGTACAGTAGGATTTCTTTCGGGTGGTTAACGAAAGCACTACCGTGAACTCGTTGTCCAATCAGCGTGCGACGTTTGCGATCCAATACCGGTAATGCCTTAACGGTCGCAGTCTCCAAGGGGCAATGGATCAGAGGGCGGGACTCGATCGAATGGAGCAGCGTCGCTATGGTCTGGAGTGTGCTGACGCCGTTCGCTTTGAAGCAGGGTCGTGGGATCCTGGAGGTGAACATGTGCGCCAACTTACCGTGCGCAATGTGTCTCACCGCACGATCAAGTTCAAGTATGAACTTCCATGCACAAAGCATTTTAGTATGCCTTTTCCCACGCTACAAACCCTCAGTCCAGGGATGGCTCTTGCTCTAACTGTGACATTTCGTCCGGTAAAACGCGAGGAGTACGATGATTTTGTAGGCTTCCAGGTGCATGTGATCGATAGCAGCGTTCCAGCCATCTCGGGACGCTTTCAAGTCCCTGTTCTCGCACGTATTTCCACATTAAAAGTGGAAATTCCGCATAGTCTTGACATTGGATGTTGCCCGACGAACGAAACCTCGTGTGAGACCTTTATATTGCACAATTGCGGCCAACTTGACGCTCAATTTGACTGGCAGGTGGCCGAGCAGGGCAATCCTTTTGCAATTCGACCAGAAAATGGTCAAGTCCAAGCCGGGGCGAGCATCGAGTTAAAAGCGACGTTTTGTCCTGAGATTGCATCAGTGTACGCTGCGACGACGTTCTGTACTATTAAGGTATAGATGATAGATTCATTTGACAAGAGAGGGAATAGTGCTAATGTCCTTTATTTTTGCTGTAGCCAAGTCGACCAGAATCAGATCTACACTCTCCTACGCTCGTAAAGACAATGCTGATAAACGGTATCAGCAAGTTTACGCATTTGACAGCCTCCGAGACCGAACTAAACTTCGGGGACGTGCTAATTGGTGTTTCCAACTCAATTCCAGCTTCAACCGAGAAAGAGTTGGTCCTGCACAACCCATCGCCTGTGCGCGCCAGTTTTCGCATTTCAAGTGTTGAAAAGGATCATGAGCCACGCTTTGTTTTCACACCAGTTGACGGGATCGTGGCGCCCGAGGCGACGATTCCCATCAAAGTACGCTATACCCCACAGAGTGCCGGCACGTTCTGGTGCGACCATTTCTACATTCTTACCCCTGGTGGTAATCGTATACTTCTCACCTGCAAAGGACGAGCTATTGGGCCAGTAGTTAGTATCTGGCGAAAGAATCAAGACTCCATTCTTGTCCCGACCCGCTCCATTAACTTTCAAGACGTTCCAGTTGGTGAAACCCCTATTTCACGCGTCATCATACTCCGAAATGAATCACCATTAGAAGTGTTTTTCCAGTTGGATGCTCCTTTGAACGGCATCTTCTGTTTTGATCAAGTAACGGGCAAGATCCCTCCTTTCTTGGATTTCCATCTCACGCTTTCGTTTGCTCCGCCTTGTTCCGGCAATTTCTATCGTCGCGCTTTCTTGTTACTTTACAACCAAAGTACCCAATTTCTCGATGTGCTTGGAACTGGATACACGGACAAGATGCGTCCGTCGCCGTTCCAACAAGCTCACGTCGATTCGTATCGTCTTCGTGCAGCAGCAGGATTAGGACGGCTTTCCCCCCATCAACTCGACATGTATCGTCAAGAGAACGGCGACGAAATGTTTCTCAAAGGAGCTTTGCAACGTACAAAGGCAGCAACGACGAACGAATCCATCATCTCGAGCCCGATTTTAACACGAAGTGGCGAAGCTTCCATGGCTGCCATTGCAATTTCGAACGAATATTTCGTCAATATCGAAGAAAAGACAAACCCCGTGGTTCTTGTGAATGCAATTCTTGACTTTGGAAGCAATCATGGCGTACAAGTGTCCTCGACCAAGTTACTTGTGGTGACCAACAATACTCACAGCAAGGTCACTTGTTCGTGGCACGTCGCAATGGTATCAGAAATTACCAGTGAGCCTCCTGTGTTTCAAGTCTTTCCATCCAGTAGCGACATTGCTCCAGACAGTACCGTCGAATTCCGCGTCACGTTTCATCCATGTCGTGGCAATACGTATTATTTCGCAGAGTTAGAAGGTTTTGCTGCCTTCAAGTCGAATCGTACGTTTCGTCTTGTCAATGTCAATACCTTGACACCACCGTGGTGCCTCGTGGCCAAGGCTTGTGGCAACACGTTTTCTTCGTCGTTGACGCAATTTCTTCCCAAGATTCGCTTTCGAGGAATGAAAAACAAGGTGCAGTTTCCACCCTGTTATCTCGGAGACAGCGTGTTCCAGACGATTGTGATTGAAAACGTGCGTGATACACCTGCCTGGTTTGCAATTGCAAAAGACCCCACCGAGATCTTTGCGTGCCAACCAACGTGTGGTTACATTGGTCCGAAATCGTTTCATCTTGTTGTGATTCGATGTACGCCTCGTAGTGTGCGAACGTATTCGCATATGCTCCAAGTGGTCGTCAATAATGCCCCGACACAGCCAGAAGTGCTTGAATTAAGGGCCCTGGGCGCTCTCCCTCAGCTCTGTCTCCAGGATTTCGAGACTGAGTCGCTCTTGTCTGCCGAGCCCAAAATCTACATCAAACCGACGTCTGTTGGCCTCCAATCGCAACGCCAGCTCCAGCTGATTAATACTTCTCGAGTTCCCCTGGTGTATCGATGGGAAGTGCCTTTGAAATACGAGCACGTGTTCCAGATCACGCCACAAGTAGGTCGACTCAATGGAAGAGAGACAGCATTGATCGACTGTTCGTTTACACCTGACGAGATGCGAGACTATGCGTGTCATTTTCTCGTTGTGGCAAAGTCAATCAGTGTCCCATTCGACCAGAAAACTGTCCGAGAAGAAGACGAGACTACGCTTTCGAATCACGTTCACGAACTCACAGTACGAGTACAAAGCAAAAGTACAATTGGAGCACTCCAGATTCACCCCCCAACGGTAAACTTCGACACGGTACTCGTGCATTCGAGCTCTTACAAGACATTTTTTCTCGAAAATCGTGCCGATTGTGAGTTACAGTTTTCGCTCCACCAGTCCATCGTTCAGACTACTACAGCAGGAAACACTCGCCAAGCTGATAATGGCAGTAGGCCGATTGAAGACAAGGAAAACAGTCATTCTGTTCCAACACAAGAGTTGGTCTTTTCCGAAGCGGAAGGCTGTGTTTCGGCAAAATCCCGCAAGAAAATCACCGTCACATTTTCTCCCGTCTCATCAGGAGTGTTTACATTTCAAGTTTCATGCGTAATTGGAAGCCAAACCGCGTCAATTTCTCGTTATGATGTCCAAGAGTCTTCCAAAACGCTAGCTGCGACAAATTGTCAAATTCAAGCAGAAGCAGCTTTCCCGACCCTCGAAATCACGGATTTACGCGTTCCAGGGATACCTACACCCTTGGCATGGCATCAATTTCAATGCAATGAGATCAACGAGTACCTTGCGGCGCCTGAAGTCGAGGAAACCCTTCATGATCGACCTCCAAAGCGTTTTGTGCTGCCATTTTCGCCCGCTCGTTTACGAAACCACCCCGAGCACGTGTTTTCTGAAACTACAAAATCCAGGGAATCTTGTCGTCACATTTCGTTTACGGTATCCAACCGAAGACAAGGTGGAAATGGAGCATTGGGCTGAAAGACACACGCCGTCAGAGGACGAAGTGCGTGTGACTAGCATCCTTGAGAGTAAAGTGTTTACGCTTTCGCCTCGTCAAGCCACATTGCAAGCACATGAAAGCATTCTCTTGAGCTTGTCCTACTCGTACACGTCGCAGGCTTACGATGGCAAGCATACCCTTTCAGTGCGTTTTGAAATCGAGAATGGCAAGAACATGATACTGGACTTGCACGGACAAACGCTCGTACACAGTGGCCCGCAATTGTTTCTACCAAGTCGAACTTGCCATCTCTCGCCCGTTTCTATCGGTGAATATCGTCCAGACTTTGGTCCTTCCACAGCTTTAGCAGAACGTCAATCCTATTCAATCGGTGGGCCACCAGTGCAGCAACTGGTAGTCTTTAATCGTGGTGACGATCCCTTGTGTTTGGACATTGATAGTACCTCGTTTGACCACGTGAATGCTGCCAATTATGGCTATCAGGTGCTGGAATGTACGACGAAAACGGCAGTGATTCCCGCCCAGAGGTCGATTTTTCTCGACATTAAATTCAATCCAATTCAAATGGAGACGATCGAAGTGCCGTTAGTTCTCAAAGCACACGATCTAATGCGTCAAGTATATGAAAACGAAGTAAAAGTCACGATCGTGGCAACGGGATATCACCCTTTTCAGCAGATATTTGAGCAAGTGCGAAGTGAATTACGCACCAACTTGGCGCCAAAGACACAAGCGCTCAGTATTCCGGAATTTCCTGTCACGTTTGTCTCGGATTTTGTAGATTTTGGTCATGTTTCCATGCATTCGAAAGCACACCAGTTACTGATATTGCAACATGAAACGTGTGGCACTGTGGACTTTGAATGGGATCTCCAGCATCCTCTTGTTACCAGTGGCATCCTAGCCTTTTCACCGCAGCGCGGGACGCTTGAACCAGGAAAACAAGTGGTCATTCGTCTGAGTATTGTCATTGGTAAGGATGCTATGGTGGTGAATCACGATGTCGCTTGTTTCATTACTTTTTCAGACGAGAGCAAACCTAACAAGGGGAAGAATGTCAGCTCGACATCGACGTCTGTCGCTCTAAAAACTGACGCGAAGAAACCTCGCACGTCCGTTGTCAATCGATCAATTGCAACCCAGGAGGCGGTCGCAGTGGCGGAGAAACAAGGAAACTCGAATCGCCAGACGAGCGATGACCTGCCGTTCGATCTAACCAAGCCAGTCCCTCTTTTCGTGCGGATCTACGCCCATGTGCTCTCGATAGACGTAATGGAAAGAATTTATTCGCATCAAGAGCTCATGAAAAGGCCCCTTGTGATCACAAAACCCATTTCTCACGTCTTGCCCGTAGCTCCATCGAGTGGTAAAGGTGTGAAAAGAGAAATGACGACGTCAACACGACGGCTGATGAGCAGGAAACATTCAGAGGACAATCGTAGCATAGCGACAAGGTACATTATGGAAGAAGAAGAAGAGGCTGTTGCGGTGAAAGGCTGCTACCATGTTCTGCATGATGTCATGGAGACGTTAGTGATGGATGTACTGACATCTTCTGCCGTTCAAAACGTGCTTCACGAGCATTTTCTACCGCTGAAACGATCTGAACGTGCTCGTAAACACACAAAGACGTTAGAGAAGGAGGCAAACGCTGGTGAAGACTATCCAGCCGTTTTGGATGCCGAGTGCCAGATGATTGTGACCGAGTTGATGGAAAACACTGTCGTGAACGTCTTGCAAGACCTCTTTTACAGCGACTTGACGCACGAATTAGCCTGTGTGCCCCGAAAATCAGTGTTTCCTAACCTACCTGATAGTGGAGGAGCTGCTACAACCAACCACGATGCCAGTAGCGGCTCCTAACATAACAAGGAATCGACAAAGCCGTCTCTAACTTGTTGAAGACAATTCTATCGCTTGTGACTTTATTTTCTCGGCGTGAAAGTCTTTTGCAAACGTCTCGGCGACAATCAATGGGAACACGAGTGTCGCATCAGCGTAAAGCTTGACAGGTTTCGAGTCGAGACGTAGTTTACCCCATGAAATGGCCTCGTCTGGTCGGGCTCCTGCATCACTACCATCGAATTCTTGACCCGTGTTGACAAACACGCCAAAGTCAGCGCCATTGCGCATCAAATTGGCGTTCAAGATGTGATGCTTGACCATTCCTCCCCCTAGAATAATGACCCCCGTCTTTCCTGGTGCACGGATAGCGTGATCATTCATACGACGGATATCACTAGCAATATCGACCACCAGCCCTTCATTCCGATACGAATGAAAGTAAATCATGTCACCAATCGAACCATCCGTTAAGGCGGGACAAAAGACTGGAATGTTGTTCTTGTATGCCCAGTAATAGACGGAATCTTGATTGTCAATCTCCTTGCCAAAGCGATGAATCATCGTCGACGGTGACCAGATCACACCTTGTGTCTTTTGTTCCTCTAGCATTGTATCCAAGATGGGATCAATCCAATCCTCAAACTTGCAATAATTGTCATTTGGCACTAATAAATTCCCAATCCGATTGATCCCACGACGACGCAAGCTCTCGCCCTTGAGACTAAAGTCGCCAATGAAAGTTGGCGCGAGACACTTGATTAAATCCTCTTCAATGCCTCCAGCCGATGACACAATCACATCCACGAGCTTGTGCTGCACCAAGAACCGCAAGGATTCCCGCAAGCCGCTCGAAATCAAATTCGAAGTGTACCCTAAAAAGATTTTCGTCTTTATCATTGCACGAAAGGCCGGATCGTTGCGCTCGTCGTCATGTTCGTCAGCAGAAATGGGCTCGTCACTTAATCGCCACTGGCGCATCCGCTTGATTTCTTCAATCGCTTCGCCTAAATTCGTCCCTTGATACCCCATGGTCTTATACATTTGCATCAACTTTTCATAATTTACGCCTTCGTTAAAATCATAGCCACAAACACGAGCATTCTTGCCCTGCAAGTCCTCCGACCGCACGAGCACAGCGTCTTGCGCCACTTGCGGGACGTTCATGAAGATGATACTGACTGGTTAGAGATTAATCGAGTTTCACAGGTTTCTATCCTGCAATCTTGTACTGCACACCATTTCCAAGAGCATAGAAGATACTTGCGACAGCATCGAGGACGTATTTCTTTATAACTTTATAACTTTTTTGCTATTTCGTTGTTTCATTTAAAATTGGGGAAATCGCTACTAGTAATCGGTACCCTAAATTAGCCAACAATTACTAATCAGGCCGACGCTGCTCTTCCAAGTATCGTTCCATCATCGCCGAAAACATGTTATGCAGGTGATCCGGCACTTGAAGGCTCTCCTGAGGTCGGCTTGGGGGAGGGGCGACTTGGGGGGCGGCCGGGTTGCCGGATCGACATTCCTTTTTGATCCGCCCATCCGCGTCTTCGTCTTCCTCCTTCGGTTCTGGATCCGCCGTCGCCGTCCACAAGGCCTGTACGCGGTACTGGCTGGCGTTCTTCCGCTCGGGCGTACCCGGATCCTCACGTCCTCCAAGCCTCATGGCCGTCGCCGCACGCGCTGCTCCCTTGGCCAAGCGTCATGCGGGTGATACCCACCGATGAGTCGGATGAGTCTGCTTCCGAAGGGGCGGACTCGTACTGCGAAGAGCCTGAGTGTATCCCGGCCGGTTTGCTTGTTGCCGGCGGCGTTGACGGCGCCACTCCTGTCGTAGCTGTCATCTTTTTCGACGGCGGCGAGCAACCCACTAGCGGTACCAAGTGGTCGTGCAGGGCGCTGGACGCCTCCTTCACTTTGTCCATCTTCAGATCAAACAAATCGTTCGGATCAAACACGCCGGTGTTAATGCCGGCTTGTTTGAGTTGATCGAATAGTCCTCTAATAAGGGACACGTGGCCGTCTGAGAGAGTTGGGGGGGAGACGGGACCTTTCAATCCGCCTATGATCTTCGGCCGTGTTATTTTCAGCACCTTATCCGTCCGCAAGAACTGCCCCAACTCGTGAAGATGGCAAGCACGCTACAGGTCTGTATCCGTAACCTTCTGTGATAGGCCATCCAACTTCTCTTCTTCCTCTTCGAAACGCGGCCTATCTTTGCGGGTTGGATAATCCGATCCTGCCAATCCGGTCTCTTTAGGGGTAGGTGGCCCGGATCGAGACTTGGTCCCAATCCGGCCGGCTTCCCATTCCGGTCGTATCCGAATTCCTATTCTTCTTTCTTAAATTTTTCTTCTTTGATATTCATAATATGCATTTGTTTGTTAGGATCATGGTCAAAACCATGATCCGTCCTCGGACTATGGTGACTTGCCCCATAATCCGAGCCGGCTCCAGCTGGGGCATACTGGCCGGCACTATAGTGACTAGTACCGTAATCCGACCAGCTCCAGTAGGAGCCTCCAGGGGAGTAACTTCTTCTTTAATGTCGACCTCGTACTCCCCCAATCCGAGTCGACCATCGCATCCTCCCAACTTCAGCAGCATTGGTGGCGATATGCCTTCCCCAATTCACCCGACACAACGTCTTCCACAAATTTGACAGGTTTAGGTATTTCACCCACTAGGGACTCGCGGTGATATACAGGGTCAACAAGAGATCCGGGCACGCGCACCATTGTGGTGTAGTCGCTCTCTGAAATTCCTTCTGAGATGCGAACACCCACGGGGGGCCCAGATGACTGACTGTCGGAGGGGGTACTCCGTTCATCCAGATCTTGATCCGAGCCAGCATCCAGCCGGCTGGATCGGTCACTCCCATTACCTTGGTCGTGACGACTTGGATGATCCATGTTCGTAATGCTCACCTTGTGTACCCGTCAGCACTGGCGGTTGCGCTCTCTTGATGGACCCTAGGGTGAAAAGTTAAAAGTCCGTCGAATAGGGAAATGAGGGTTAGGACTAGGGTTGCTCCTGGGCGGAAATCTTCACCGGGGAGCAGGATTGGCGTTATACTTGAAGTTTGTATACCGAAACGGCTGGACCGAGAATAATCGATCGGCCAGCTAAACCAAAGATAACAAAGGGGTAAATCCAGTCTTGTGTATAATAGGGAATCCAAATAATACTTCACAATCTTCCACGGTAGGCCAAAGCGTTACCACACTTTCCAATAGAGATAAACCGTGTTCAAAACACGGGCGACTTGAGTTGAGTATATGTAACGCGACGACTCCCTGTCAGGGGATTTCCGGTGGGTTCCTTTTAACCTTCCCCGAGTAAACCAATAGCAGCAAGAGGGGACCTTGTTAGCCCTCTGCTGTGAACCAATGAAAACGATTTGCGTCTTAGAAAGCGAAACGTATACTGATTTTATCCCTATATCCAATATAACCTTTTTTGTAACCTACCCCAAATAGCCCGGCTAGATAGTTATGTGTCTTACCTGAAATACCCCAAATAGCCACTCCACCTGGATGCCTTTGTGTATCGTACACCAACCATCCAGCTCAACCTGGATACGCGTTTGTGTAGCGTACACCAACCATCCAGCTCAACCTGGATGCTCCTTCGTATACCGTACACCAAATATCCGGCTCGACCTGGATAGCCATCCATCCGGACATACCTGGCCACTGACTTTGACTCTTCTTTAGCGGCTAAGCATCCACCTTCTGCGTCCCATCCGTCTTTTACAGGGACATAGCCTCCCGCAGGAGCCCCCCTCAGGACCCTTCACGCGCATCCTTTAGCCGATCCGCCCCTTGGGCATCCACCATCGATGTTCATCCAGCCCACTTGATCCGGCCGGCCAACCTTTGGTTAACCCGGTTATGAGTCCCTTGGTCAAGCCCATCTGGTTCGATTCCATGCCTTGCACCGTCCTGCCGCTTGTGAATACGCCCGGCAGCTACCATCCTGCGTCCTATGGTGGCCCATGGTGATCCGGGCAGCTGGATGGGATCAACTTTTTTTCCAATCAGGTGAGTGCATTCACTTCCCATTAGCCCGTTAATTGCAGTGCCACTTCACCACATTGATCTCCCATCGCTTTCACCCATCTGCGCCAACCTCGACCCCTGTTCACCCCGCGTCCAAGTCATCTGAGACCTACGGTTTTAGGATTTTTCTTTCTCAAGGGAAGCTTCGAGTATCTTGGCATTAAATGTTCGGTTACGTGGATGAGTTAGGCCTCCAAACCATTCACATGACCATCGTATTTTGAGGAAGCAAGACCGACCAGATAGGAGTGTCTACTTCACGCACTCTGTCTGCATTCAATACCCCCTGGTTGGGCTATGTTCGAGCGGCAAGATCGCAGCTATATTACCGGACGCGCTTCTCTGTTTGGTGTGATATTCGATATTGCTAGCAAGTACACTTGATCGGGTGATCAAGAAGGCAGTAATGACTTGAGAAGTCGATTTTTGACAGCTCAGTATCAATAACGCAGTGGTGGCGCGACATCCCTCTATTAGGCTGGCATGAAAGAATCCACCATCAAGCTCCAAGGTCGATGGGCGAGGACTGCTTCTAGCATTACAGCCCCAGGATGTCGTATCGAGAGACAGGATCACGCAAAAGATGGACACGTCAATGGTGAAGTCGGTAGACGCTGCCTTCGATGGGCGAGCCATAGCTCTAAGCTGTGGCCGTTGCTGACCAATATATTCTACCCGCCCTCGATTAGCGCTTCCCCACGACAGTCCTCTTCTTCATAACGAGACTATTCAAAATTCCACTCCTTGATCCAGGTAATGAGTACCTAATCGCCCACCAGGGTTTATAACTCTTCCAGATATGGGAAATGATAGGCCATCATCATTAATAGCTTCCGCTATCACTGTACAGCTTTGCCATTTGTGTGGGGAATTCGAAATGGTCCGTTTGCTGTGTTCCACCATGTTTTATCGAACTACTGGTCGTGTGTTTCTGGCAGAAAGTTCTACAACCATTGGTGGCGTTCCCTTTACGAGCACTTTGTTGAGTTCTTTTGATGTGTCAGGTTACTTTTCATGATGTTCTATATTTGCTCGGGTTCCATTGAAGTTGTGGGGTGATTTCTCTTTTGTGCCGTGTTTTTGTAGTACGTGAAGCTATTTTATCTTCGTAGATTAACCTTTGGGTACTGTTCTTGGGCTGCTGGCATCGGGGTGTGTATGCTTCATCTGTTTTCTGATAATTCTTTTTGGTCTTGTTGGTTTAGTCCCCTGGTCTGTTGTGGTGTCTGCTCTGAAGGGTCTGTTTCCATTGCAGTAGGACTACTAACGGAATGCTCTAATTCTGTAAAATACGCTTTGTTTCACTTGACTGTTGGTTATTGTGATTTGCAGGAGATGTTGCCTCTCTTTCCTAATTAGCCGGTTGTCGTGCTAACAAAGAATGGGATGCGCTCTTGTTATTGACATGGATCTGCGTTATTTCTTTTAGCTCGAGATGGAGTTAAGGCACCTCTATTCTACCTAGCTGTTTACGTAGATCTAACCAGTCGGTAGAATGAAGATGAATAGCAAGAACCTTAGGATCCGTCCCCATTCGATTTCGCTGGATCCCATGGTTCTTGTGCTTATTCTTTATCTACACCTTGGTCTCTTTCAATAAATAATAGTGGTTCTCACGGTTTGAAGGCTGGTACTTTGTAGGTAGGCAAAACTAGTCGGCGTGTATCTACGACTTTCCAACCGTGAGAACCTTTTGCATAAAGCAAAGTAACCACAGACTCGATTTAAGCCAATAATGTAAAAAAGCTCGTATTTTGTGTACTCGGTACAGTATTAATAAATATTACTCCGGAGTACCTTCTATCTTTAACTAAGTCCGATTGGGTGCTTCCAAGCAAAATCGGCCAATCAAAAATACATACAACTGCTTGTTTTTGCCTTCAGCGAGAATCGTTGAAGGCAAACGTGTAAAAAAGGGCTTTGTAGGCAAACCGAAGGTATGCTCTGATTGGTCAGTTTTGCCTACTTTTACCTACCTTTGAACCGTGAGAACCACTAATATGTACGCATGCCAAGTAGAGATTCCCCGAAAATCATTATACTATGGGGGTAGCTTTCCTGGGTTTGTTTCTTCCGCTGCCATACCTCTCTATGCTTAGCATCACTTGAAATGATGCCTCCACTAATTTATCTCGTTTTGTGACGACGAAAGTGTGAACGTTGTGTCTCGGTCGAAGAAGAAAAACTGAATTGACAACTTGGATTGGTTATAGCTGATAAAAAAACTGAATTGACAACTTGGATTGGTTATAGAATGGTTTTAGTAGGCATAAGCATACGAAAATCAAGTTAAATCTCTTTAGTGTAGATTTTTAACTATTGCATAAATAAATCACTTTCACATTTTGAACTTTTTGCACAAGTCGACGCTGACTTCCTACGGCCTTCTGTACTAACAGACAGTCGGGCCTTGCCATCAAATTACGCACGAACAACTACTCAGGAAGGAGTCCAGTATATTACGACTGTTTTCTGTGGTTGTATTCTCTTTCTCGTAACTAAGTGTAATAAACTATTTCGTTGGATTCACGCACCTTGTGGAATTTTCACGCACTTACCGGTTTGCATATTTCGCTTCGTGGAATTGTTTCAGTGGTTTCTCGCAACAATTTCATCGTAACTACACCTTTTTTCAGTCATTTGCACCAGACCCGCAATCATTTGCACCTCGCTTCAATGATTTTCACCGTTATATACCGAAAATGATACACTGCAAAATTTGATATTAAGATAAAACACATATTTTACTGAAATGATGCCGACTACTACAGACCATTACTGTACAGTCGACTATGCTTAGGTGCCTGGAGGGCACGATAAGAAGCGTTAAGGTACACGCTCGCAGAGGCGTCGGGAGACAATCTTCGCCAACAAGACTATCGAGCTGTGTCTATAGCTCGTAGTTTAAATATGAGCGATGCTGTTGACTAGCGCAGCCTTCGGTCACTTCTCAATCACCAGAACTGCGTAACATTCTGATGGACCTTAATCTTCCCCGATCTGGACGTAAATTGGAGCGTGCTGACCGCACTGCGAATGAGTTGGATGTGTATTTTATTATTTAATATTATTCTGACTATAGGGGCTCACTTTACGTGTCAATTTTCATGCTTTTAGATCTTTGCTGATAAAGCTCAAGACAACTCCAGCAGCCTATTACGATGAGAAACTATCGGCTGGTATGCGAAGTATTGAGCAAAAATTGAAGAACGTTTTAACCATGCACCGTGGTACAGTGAAACTATGCGCCAATGGTACCTACAGCTCCACCGAATCGCTCTATGCTTTATATGAGCCTAATCCATCGTAATACGTGATACGTTACCTTATGGATAAGTGAATGGCGCCGTACCGACTGTTGCGGGAGTGGTACCGCTCCCTAGTGGCGTGGGTCAACCACCCGACGGAGGCCACAGCGTTAGATAATGCGAGATGTTTCCGCTCAAGGTTCTTGCATTGCAGTGTTTTGATTTGAAACATTTTTGCTTTTCAGTAAGAAAGCACGATCGAAGGTCTGGCGGTCATCAAGTAAGCAAGCATCAACTATATGTACTTCCTCTGTCCAGAAATATAAGACCGTTTTTTCCTAAAATTCATTTTTAAGCAGGGAGGGGTTATCTGAGGTTAGCTGATTGGACGTTTTGAATTGTTAGTCCACGCTGATTGGAGGAGTTTTTGTTTTATTCAAAACGGCCCAGCGGTTTTCGAGATATGGCCTTTAAAGTCGGACACTCCATGGGGTCCGCGCTCTCAAAATGACGCAGACGGATCCGAAACACCGCAAGCACTGCAAAATTTTGGCAGCGGCCTAGAGCAAGAAGGTACTCGCTTATATGTTCTAAGAATGCGTTATATTTCTGCTTTCTAACGGTTTGACCAAGGATCTTACTCTAATATTTGACTTTCTCAGGGCTAGATACGTTGTTTTTGGGCATGAGCCCACGCCAAGCAGGAGGTAGGCATAATTATCACTTGCGCGAGCGGTCGTTGTGGTCGCAGTGACCAAAAATTACGCGTTGATGCGGAATTCGTCGCGGCCCTCGCGCAAACAATCGCACTTATTATCCTTTTAATTGAACTAAAAATCGGACCTTAGCGGAGTATCTTTGAATTTATATATGATGTCGTACTTAAAACCAATTCGGCCTTATATTCCTGGACACGCATAACTGTAGGCGCGGCCTTATATTTCTGGACAGAGGAAGTATAATTAAGGACTATTTTAACCAACCAAAAAGTCCATACAAAGTTTTATTTACTTAAACTAACGAAACTTTCAGTTTAGGGCGCTGAAATGGATACCTTAAGGAAAATGGCCATTACTTTAGACTCGTAAAAGCAATGGTAAATCTGAGCACATGTCCGAATAGCCACAATCACAGGCAACCCAATCCTTATTTTTACCGATTTTTCGCAGTGCTGGGCTGTTTTCAGGGACTGCTTCAATCCGATAATCAACATTTGGCTTCCGCTCAGTTTAGTGCGCTGTAATAACTTAGTCTTTGTATTGGGTGGCTTGCAAAAGTTATTTAATAAATAAACCTTTCCCTACAACGCTCCATATCTGTAATATTTTATTATATGTAAACGTAATAAAGATGTAGAGGTATAAAGTTTCATCAAATAAGACCTATTGCTAACTAGAATCGAGTTGGAACGCATGGACAGCACCAGGTGTGCGTGTCGGCGGGGCTTTGTGTTTAAGTATGGGTAGAACCCGCTGGAAAAGGAGTGGAAAGGGAGTGAGTGCAAAGCGGCTGCTCCCGTTTCCGCTCTTAAGTCATTCTCGTTTTGTTACCGCCTCTCCACGCAAAACAGTTCTTACTCACCCGTACAAAGCCGCAATGAAGCAGGCAACGACCAAGTGCGTGCGATGGTTCACCGTAACCGTGTACGAGTTTGGCGTGGCGCTAGGCGGTAGTGCCGTGCCCCGTCGTGGCGGTCCATCTATCGGTCTGGCGCGCAAACCGCAGCAGCTGCATGTACGATGTGTTTTTTTGAGGAAGGAGTTTCACGGTGCCATTTCACATAAATATGACACAGAATGTTTGAAAGCGTTATCAACCAAGAGGACAACTTTTCGACCGTGCATTTTCTGGGTGAATCGATGAAACCAATATCTGAAAATCAGACGAGTCGTCCATGCATTTTTGTTCGAGTAATAGTTGAACAGTAATTGTTCGTGGCGGTGTGGAGCGTGACGCTTGAGAAGGTTGGAATGTGTGGAGATTTGGAGCTCACTCGGCCAAACGCCGTCGCCGTCGGTGATGTTGAGCACAAGGCGAGCGCAGATTACCGGTAGCAGCCAAAAGGTCCAGGCCGGGATCGACGGAGAGTGCGCTGGCTCAAGCCACTTGAGCGTATCACAATCTTGACGAAGACCGGCTGCAGCGAGAATCGCTTTTACCGTATTATGATGGAAATCTCTAACATCGCAATGTCCCGAAGGCTGTGCGTCTCGATGCTGCACCAGCTTGGGGCGTGAAAAGGCGGCAACGAACTAAGGGGAGTTTACTTGATGAAGAAAAGCTCGACATATTTTACGCCGTGCGTGTGGAATTGACGAGGAGATATGGAGAACAATGAATAACTATTTACTCAGTACAAAGTTGATTAAGCAAACGTGACTTTATCTTGGCTTCTTACAAGCAGCATGGTAGCTACTACATATTTGGTGTGTCCAGTACAGCTCAGCGGTTACGTTACTCATGAAGTCCTTATCGTCTCCATGATAGCTCGCAAATGTTGTATTTTTGACATAATTGTCAGACGGCATAAAATGTAAATGATAACACCTAGCGTAGCATACTGTCATTCCCCTTCATCTCTAAGAAAGCTGAAATGACACCTTTCCGGCCCTAATTCGGCAAGAACAAGTTAAGAACAGCAAGAATTAAATTATATTCGGCAATGTATTGCTACAACTTGATAGAATAACGAGACCGTGCTACGTCTATACAAGCAATGACATGCATTTTGTGACCACCTACACTGACAAATATTTCTCACAACAGACTCCATGCGAATTGTCGAGGCTGATTCATATTTCGCCGTGCTGCAAGAAATGACATGCATGTTGTGACACCGACTGTGATACTGTACTTCGTAATCAGATCAACTAGGTGCGAGCCAGCATCCTAGAAGCCCTAACGCTCTTGTGTTCGTCTTGAATCAGTATCGAAGTCGTCAATGCTATCGCTTTTTGTCTTCTTGAGCAATTTACTCCGATGCCACTTTCCCAGCCCACTTTATTGAACGCGATGAGGCTGTACAAATTTCCGGCGAATCTGTCGCACGCGGAATGCGGCTGTCGCGTTACAACTACCAACAAGCTCGAGACCAAAGCTTTCCACCAATGTATCGTTCGTTGCTACCGTCTTCTACGTTAAAACACTCCAAACTGTTAGTCTTGTAGCGCTACAAAAAAGGCAGATTATACCTTTCAGTTGCTTCTGGTACACAAAGCGTGACGAAATGTGGTCCATAGAGTGGACAAAATGTTCCCAGACTGCATGGCTTGTTGCTTTTACGTTGAATGGAACAACTTTGTTGGCAAAAATCTCTATAATAGTTTCCCCACTTTCGTGCCGTTCTTGCGCATCTGCATCCGACTTCTCCATCCGAGCGAGTCCAATTGCCTCAAATACTACATCCACTTCGTCTAAAGCAGTTTCTAACTCCTTTTCCAGACTTCGTCTAAAGCAGTTTCTAACTCCTTTTCCAGACGAGAAAATATAGCCGCCTTTTCCTCCTCCTCTGTTGACGTCGGCTCGCGGTGTTGAATAGACTCCATTACCTTATCAAATATGCATACAATCCCGGGTACGGTAAGTTACCAAAATATTCGAATTTTGACCAACATTCAAAACACTACTCACCCGTAAACTAGTTCGCTTGGTCAGCATTTTCTCAAGGCTTTTAGCCAGTTTGATTTGGCCCTCAAGAATAAGTTTCAAGCGAATGTTTTCAAGCTCGACACGACGTCGCTCCTGATACTGACGCGCTGCAAATCTCGGTCGAAACAGTTCCCCTTCCTTCATATCGTCAGCCGATATTGGGATACTGGTGGCAGTATGTCCTTGCACTGCAGCGAGGGCTATCACTCCTTCTTTAAACGCCTTGACTTCTTTCTGAGGTATACCTTTTGAAGGCGCAGCAAGGCCCGAAGCTGCGAAAGCTGCAACGTGCGCAGTTTTGCCTCCATAGTCTGCACCGTCCTACGAAGATAAATAAGCTCCTCTTTGCGCTCATAACGCGCACGATTTGAATTGTGGGATGCAGTTTTGCGCTTCTTACCCGTATTCAAAGCTGTGGCCGATGCTTTCTTTTTGCGCTGTTGCTTGGTGGTGGATGTCCGGGTCTTTTTGACGGGGCTAGCGGCTGTCAACATCGGAGGCGTTGCAGTCGGAGAGACTTGGGCACTCAAACTAGCACCAGTTGGTCCCGCTTCGAGTGGGGTTGGCATTAAAGTCGCGTTTTCTGCTCTTGGTTACTCCTAGCTGTGGCGCCTTTTCCACGCTTACTCTTCGTGTTACTACTCGTGGTCACCTCCTGTAGGATCCTACAGATACGCAAACCAGGCACGATGACTGAGAAACAGCCTCATTCTCTGAAAATCAATTTTGTAAGGTCTAAAATCTGTTCGATCACAACAGGGTTTGCAGTAATACCACAGCGCTCAGGATTGTTAAGACCATCGCATTTTTCGTACCGATGGCACCTTGGCGAGAGCTTGGTTTTTTCCGCAATTCTCTGCAATGTGTACTTTAAGCTATTTCACTTTCTGCCTGTAGCAGCCAATTCACGTCACATAACCAACCCTTGCAAAAGCAACAGCACATGATGTTACACTCACCGTAAAGCGACCCCGATACAGGTGACATCCTGAGCATCAGAGACATTTACTGTAAGAAATGTATAAAAACAAGTCGTCCACCTTCGTCTTCCTTACGTGGTCGTTTACCGTCGTTCTTGTGGCTATCTCAGTAAGCCACCCACCGAACACAGGGTTAATTTTTTTGCGGCATTGACTGCTCAAATATTCCTTGTATCCACACGAGCTAGTGATGACGCAGCGCCATCGCTTGGCTGTTTCATAGGGTCTGGCGTGAACTTTCCAAACGCGTCTTCTCATTAGCCAAATCAACAGCCCGTTCGCACGACCTTCCCATTCTTCCACCGAATGTACTTTATCGCACAGCCCCGTCCGACTTGGTGTTCTTCGCATAAGCCAATTTAGCGTAAAAAAAATCGCTTCCAGACTTTAAATAATCCTGCTTGTTATATAGCCATCTTGGGTGGTTAGCCAACGCCTTCTGAATATAGCAACATTTGGAGACTGTCACAAGTAAGTCGATTGATGGTAGGAGGACTTGTGTCGTTAATATTTCGCTGAAATTCTCACTTAATAAAGTACCTTTTTACTGCTCATGACAACCTGTTTGCCTTCGCTTTTTCTGTGACTCGGGCATAGCGCATAGCTGCTCGCGGGTCAAAAGTCGACCCTCTACGTCGACAGTCTTGCACTTCTTGGTTCTATCAACTTGATTCTGGGCTGGTAGAGTAAGCACCTCTCTCACGACGGGCTCACCTTTAACGCAGCCACTTCCCTTACCATAGTTTCGCTTTATCCCACCACTCTATAAAGGTGAATCGTACATGTCATATTTGGCAGGTAATTAGGAAAAAAAGACCGCAGCTCTAAACCAGCGACGCAATTTTTCGCCAGCTAGTGATTGGGCCAAGCCAGCCCTCCAATCTTAAATCGCCGCTTCCTGCTCACGGAGTTGGAATCTCATTTCCAAAGATGACAGTGTAATATAAACATTAACACCAAACCAAAACATGACGTACCGGTATCAAACATGTGCTCGGCACCATTGAGCGATTGTCTTCTTGAAGGTCCGAGAACACAGCAATGTCCGAGAGGGTGCCACGAGATGGGTTTTCCGTGTATTGCGGGTAAGCAACGATTGTATACCTAAGCTTCTCCTTTCTCTACCAAATCACAGAAGATGTGAAGTAGCCGTCAAGAGAAGAAAGAAGCGGTCGGTCACTATTTTTGGAGACACAGTTCAAAACATTTCCGACCCATGCTCATAAAACACAGATCTAATTTATGAAGCCACTGGTCAGTGCACGTGACACCGGGCCCCAGGAATAGAAAACAATTTCCATGAGATTACGAGAGACTCTCTGTCCTGGTAGAATAAACAGTGGTGGTATTATATGTCCTGAAGCACTCCCACAAGCCACCACAGACAGGTGGAAGTTTGTGGAAATGCTTTTGGACCAGACATTCTGTGACCCCTTTATAGCCACTACCTTCGTGTTCTTTGACCGAGAGAGGAAGCTCGTCTCGTCCATGTTATACACCCTTCTCGCATCGTATTTTTTCTCAACGATGAGCTTAAAAAGGGTTCCAAAAAGGACGGACAGGCACTCTGCGGTACATTCGTTACGACACCGAGCGATTGTCTGCGCCTCTCGGTTCGTAAGCTGGGGGTGACGCTTCATGAATCGATAGTACCACCCATCAGACATGGACATGGGCGCTCCATGAAGACGAAATGCTATTTCACTAGCGCGTAGCATCACGTCGAGCCGTGTCGCAGGCGTTCCATTAAATTGCATTCCCTTGATCCACTCCACAAGATGCTCCTCTCCTTCTTCTGTCAAAAGAGGCGGTGGTCCGCGGCGTGCTTGTTCTGCAACAGAGCCACTTCGCCGAATGTTAACATGCTTTGAGAGCGTACGCAGGGGGATGCGCAGGAATAACGCCACTCGAGTAGGCGATTCCCCTGCGCACACTCGGTCGACAGCTTCAGTGAGGGTCTCTGGCGCGTATTGCTGGCGACGTGCCATTGTTCCTTATTTGTGAGTGCGAATTGGTTAGACCAAATGGTCTTGGCGCCAAAAGCAATTGGCGGGAAAAAAATAAAATCGTGAAGGTAATGGTGAGATGATAGATTTGCGATTTTGACCTATCATCATTGAAAAATAGCTGAATCATTTTTGATTGGTAAATATAATTAAAGCGCACTAAACCGATGGGAGCGCACTAAACTAAAAGTTTGCGTTATTGAGGAACAAACCACATCTTCACTTGCAATTTTATACAGTTAAAACCTGTAACAGCTATCCTGTTACAAACCTTTTCTAGAAAAAATGATAAAAGGTTGCCCTACTGGCGTGCTTGAGCGTGAGCAGAGCGTTAACACAAAAAGCACCGACGTCTTCGAAGTATCTACGCGAGCATTTTCCCGTGCCGTCCGATTGCGAACTTAAGGAGGATACAGCTAATATCACGCTTGACTTCCACAACTTAATTTATGGACGAGTTACAACGAAGAAACCGCAGACAGTATGTTCAAGCGCCTTATCTGCTCAGCGCGATGCGTAGCGGGCTAACTCGTCCCGGCTCTCCAACTACTCCATGTTCTCCTCCACATTCTTGCCAGAGTAGCGCTCGATCTCCATGGGACAGTCAAGGATCATAAGACTGTGAATCCTCTTCACCGCGCTGTTGTCAGATTCGACGTTGTTGGAAGTAAGGGTATTGAGCGGGCTGCAAGGACTATATGCAGTAGCCCACTTTTTGCCATCTCCTGCCGGCACTTAATCGCGTTCTTGTTGATTGCATAAAGATAAGCAGCCGCCTTGGCATACGCCTGTTCTGTCTGCGCACGCGTTCCCGCACTCGCCAGTATCTTCAACTGCTTTGATTTGAATTTCCTGTAGAAGTTTTCCATTGGACCCCGGAAGCAATAGAAGTGCGGGGCATCGGCTTTGGTCACATTGATTAAACGCTTATCGCGGTCAGAAAACAGGAATGCAAGCGCTGGGTGGAGGTGCAGCAGCAGACCGACTAAAAAGCACGTCCAGTTGTATACATTTTTAAATACGACAACACCGTCGCCAACAATATAAATCTTACTGTTTCCGTTGCGAAACGCGCGACCAGCAGAACACCACCAATGAATGTTTTTAGGGAGGTACCATCGACGGAATCTCGCGTTCATGGCACGGTACATAGGCTTCCATACCTTCTCTTAATGCAACACACACGCGCTTGAAAACTGCGTTTGTGTCTTGTAGCCGCGATGGTTGAGTTCGTCGGCGTTAGAGATAAAGAGCATGTACTGCTCAGCATCGCTCCCGAAAAAAAACGAGACGGAGATTTCAAAGTGCGTGTACACAGTTCATGTACGAAGCCGTAACTCTGGCCATCTTTAGCTTTAACTGAATTGCTACAAGGCCCTACGTCCTCAGACAGCGCGCAGGAATGACAGATAAACTTTGTTGGTAGGATAAAGACTGTGAATATGCAAACTGCGCCGAAACGTTAAGCCCTCCTGCTCTCATATCGATTTGTAGGACCGCTTGTCACTTGAAACCACGCGAAATGATACATTTACGGTAGTGTTGTATCGAATTACGGCTTCGGCGAGGTCTTCTTTGCCTGTGTAGCTCATTCCATCGAAGAAACTCCTCCGCGATAGATTATCATCGCTCTTCGTTTTGCCTTTACCATGTGTACTGCGCTGTATTGGTAAGAAAAGCGCTAGCGTGGAAGGCTGAAGATATGGAAGACTTTTGGTTGAGACAGAAAAACCCAAAAACATATTGATTCGAGTATCCTTAGTTCACAACCTCGACTGCTACCTCTAAGCCTAGTGGACTCTCCTTTGGTCCTTTTAGATTCCTAGTTGATTTCTGCTGGACTCTCTCCAAGCGACTAATTGTTGGCTGCCACATGGGCAGGAGTTAGGTTGAATAGAACGCGCCAGCACTCACTGTCCGTACTCAATTTTGACGTCAAAATGGTACCATTACCAGCATGTTCGACACTGATCACGACCTTATATTAGAGGCTGTAGATGCGCTGTCCTGCCAAGAACTCTGCGTCCTTGCAGTCTCGATTTGTTCTCTGGAGAAACTCTCCTATTCAACTGATGAGGATGATATGACGTAAAGTCTGAAGCTGTTTGTAAACTTATCTTTGTTTCTTTATTCATCGCTTGTTCTTTATTAATGAAACTTATTTTGGTCACCCTAATAACAAATTCTGTTTGGCAACTTTTAGTAATTGATCTATCTAAGCAACATAACTACATAAGCTGTTGAATCCGTTAGGAAACACATTCACCATGAAGCTGTCCAAATTAGTTTTTCCTTCTGCCACTAGTTTAGGAAAAAGCTCATGCTCATAACGATTCGCTACTGACACCATGTCCCACGCTTTACGTTCATAAGCAGAATGTCTAGCTTATCATTGCCACCAAACCCATCTTTCAACACCGTGACCATGCTTAAATCCGTCCGGGGATCATTCAAGGGTCTTGACAAAAAGGCAGTATATCTTTCCAGCATCTTCAATTTCCAGTTACCAAATATTTTGCCCCTTCGTCTTTAGCTTTCAATCGCGTAACCAAGTCGAGAGGTGGTACCTTTTCGCAAAAAATTGAAATAATTTGCCTCCAAATTTTGCTCTCCAGCCTGAATAATCTTTGCATCTTTCTGTGCGGCACCCAAGCGCAACGCAAGTTTTTTATCACCACCATAACCATCTAGTAGGGTTTGAATCAAAGAATTATCACTTGCCTGTTTTTCCGCTTTTAAATTGGATGTATCCATCCAGAAAATTTTTTCTTCCATCGATGAAGGCCTAATACTTGACATCCGCAAAGGCTTGCTGTCCCATTGTCATTGAGCGTGAAGGAGACAGCGGATGAAGAAGAGAAGGTGCTTCCTTTGACTTCCAAGTCGCATCGAAGATCAAAAGTAAAAAAAACTCGATCACGTATTCGCTTCTTTTCAACTGAAGGACCCCGAGTTTGCACGAAAAGAAGCCTTAGCTGTTATTGAACGACTAGCATTGCTGATTTTTTTTTCGAGAATCAGACCAATGATTAAGGTCTTCACAATGAGATACGGCGATAAAGTTTGGCGCAAGTGCTCGTCATGGCGAGGAAATCAGGTTTAAAGCTCACCCAGCAAACCGCGACGTGGCTGTCAGTTCAGCAGTTAAAGTGCTGGGAGAAGCAGAAAAAAAGAGCGTGATGTGTTAGAACACTTGAAGTTAAATGGGCCGAACAGGTTTTTGGTCATTACCGATGGTCGAATAACAGTGCTGGATGATTACACAAGTTTAGAAACGATGGTGAGCCCAGTGATGGAGATTTTGATTCAAACCCAACTTCATGGCTACGGCGATGTTGATACATTTGCATTAGTAGTCGGTTCAGCACTAAAAAATCGCGGTGAGTTTACGTGGAAAAAAGCATTGGAACTGGAGAGAAAATTTTCATGAAACAAAACGCATCCTACAACGATCTCTTTCTGATGCTGAAGGCAATTGACGGATCAAACACATTACCATTAGCGATAGAAGGTTAGGTTTGCTGGAAGACTATATCAACTTGAAAAGCGGAGTAGAGCTAATTGATACCGCCTTGATTCAAACCCTCCTAAAAGGTTATATGGAAGTAAAAATTTTGAATTGATCGTGAGTGCGGCAATACTTGAGGTCGAGAATTGTATCCCTTTGAAGACTAATGGAGCATCTTACGACGGTCTCTTCTCGAAGCTGAAGTTGAACAATGGACAGACCCGAAAACAAATGAGCTTTACTCGCGTCGTTGAGAGCTGTTATTTCGGTGCCATTAACGTCCACCGCACCCCTGACATTTTGTACAAGAAGAGCAAGGGAGCCAAGAAAACGATCGACAAGTACCGCTGTGCTGGGCTGTAAAATCACAAAAGGCTCAATGGAAAGAAAGAACAGAATCGATTATTTTTAGTACAATCCGAAGTTATCACAATCAAGAATGTACCACTTCCATGCTTTGTACATTCGTACGGAGCACTCTTTCTTGTTGTCTGGAAAAAACTATGCAAGGAAGAGTAAGTAACATCCGTCAAAAAGAGAAACGGCACATACCTATATCAGACGAATTGCTTGTTTTAATATTCATTAATGTCGTGATAGCAACACGTGACACAACATCAAAACTGTTGTCTCGCAATACTTGCAATGTATCATTACTGAACATAGTAGACATCCCCACAGTAGCGGTTACATCTTCCATTTGAACGTTTTCTGTATAAAGCGTCGAAACATAGCCCAGCGTCGCCGATATACAGCCAAAGACGAGGATGCGGTAGAAGCAATCGAAATGTTCCATTGCTGCGGAGGGGGAGTAGATCTTTGTGTAGTAAGCGCCGCCGACATTTGCTGCTTGTCGGTAATTTCGACACAAAACATCGCTAATCTGTTCAGAATGCCTAGATCACTAACCCAACGCATATATTAGCATTCGCCTCAGCATTAATATTTTCACGTAAACTTTGTCACCTTTTAACGCCGTTGTCAAGAAAGCTATTGCGCCGCAAGAAATCAAACGGGAACTGTTAGTACATCAGTAATGCCACCATTTCTGACGCTGGAAGTCGTTTAAAGAATATCGAGATGTGTTCCAAAGATGTTTTACTCCGAAAGGGCGCTTAAACACGCTTGCCATCTCCCAGAATCACACACGAACTTTCTCTACCATAACTTCCCTTCAGCTCAATGAATTAGCTTTTCGCCCCAACGCTCTGAATTTGTTTTATATAAATAAAGTTGAAGAAATCGGTCAGCCAATGGGCGTCGGATCTTTTTTGTAAAACACAAAGCAAATATGGGCGGATATTTACGTCGTTATATGTACTATTGTCCGCCTTACAGCGCATCCCAGACTCTATCCGTTTACTCTATGAGAAGTGTGTGAAGTATTCCCCCAAATAACGATCCTTCCGACGCAAGAGCCGACAATTAAACTATGTACCAAATAAGATATGTCATTTGTTATAACCAACACAAACTCTTAGCCAATCACACTCGATCAGTTCTGGGTTCCAAAAAAGTCTATGTGACACATTTGAGTGGACATCGCGCCATTGTCAAATCGATGGCGCGCGGTCGGATGAAACACAGTAAAAATAGAGGCCACAGGTACATTCTAACGCTCTGGGAGGGATGGCAGTGTAAACCCCTTCTTGATCATCATGGTGACCTTCAAATTGCCCAGATGTGTCGTTTTGTCCGGAATTTCTAGCCCATTTTCTAAGCAAAAACATTCCAAAACAAATCATTAACATGTAACGTAATTCATCAGATTATGGCGGGTCATCAGTTTATGGTGAAAAAATTCTCGATAACCAATCAGAAACACGATATTCAAAATACCGTAAAACTCAAGTTACATGTTAATTGTCGCCTAGAGATTTAACCAATCAATGTACAGTACACTCATCGCTTTTTTGATACAAAAGTCCTTTAGAGGGTTAGAGAAAAGAGTACCGTACTGGAACACCGATGTGACATCTAACTTATGTTCTACGGTACACTTCAACCACTGTCAGGCTCTTCATAACATCAGTTTATAGCGCCCGGCGAGCAAAGCACACGACGTTTGCGCAAAAAAAAATCCACTAATATTAATCGCATAATAACTAAAATATTATTTATCTCGATACTCACGTATTTTTTTCGGTACGTCTTATAAAACTAAACCACAATAATTGCCGTTCTCTTCAATAGAGCTCCTGCCTAAATCTGCTTCATAGAATAGCAAACTCTGCCATTGTTGCGCCGCTGGAGAAGACAAATATTAGCGGCTTAGGTCTAACAATATACCAGCTGACGCACCATTTAAACAGCTTTTTTCTGTACCTGTCTCGATGTGATTCACTTAAAAGTGCCAAAATGGTGGCCAAAACGCTTAAATACCCATTTTGGCACCATAATTTGATGAACAACGTTACAAGCATTTATTGTCCCGTGTGGGTCGGCTAAGACAGATGGTATACAGTACATCTTCGTATATTTGGTGCGCATAGAAACGCACAACATTCAAAAATCAAATCTTTGATTACGTTACCAATTTTCTCTATTTCTACAACGCCTACCGAGTTTAAAGAGACAAAACTGGCACTATTCATTTTAGTGACAAAGATTAAAAAGTGAAAACTTACAAGAAACTTCGCACGCAAGAAAACTTGTTATGAATTTACAAATCTTTTTTAGATGACTAACAAGTTCCTGCACCTGCGCGTAAATACGCATTATATTCTAAAATCAAATCTGTGCTTAAATTACAAATCACAGACATCAGATTTGCGTAGCAGGGTTGATAAAACCTATATTTTTGGACCGGGAAGTAGGTTTGAATGAACCTGAAAAAACCTAAATAAAACCTAGATTGCGCAGTTTCCACAACCCACACGCATGAATTCTCTCTGATTATTCTTTCTCTGTTATTGGCTATATTTGGCGTTCAGGTTTAGCAAAAAGTGGCGATAAGATCTCTGCAATTGAGTCTTAAAAATTTATGAGGTTGCTGATGACTCAACACTCTAGGTTTTATTCTACACCTAATTAAAACCTAGTGCATTCAAACCAGCAGGTGTTTTGACGCTTCTTTGTGACATTTTTTTGGTGACTGACGTGTTCCTGCATCTTTGTCACTAAAATAAATAGTGTCAATTTTGCACGTATTTGACTCTTAGGTGTTGTAGGAATAAAACCCCCTAGAATATTGGTTACGTCATCACAGATTTGGGAGATGTTATTCGCACCCCCCATAAGATATTCGCACCTCATATACAATAAATCAGGTACAATGCTCCGTAATAAATGATACAATCGTTTCTGCAGCAAAAGAGATTGGAACGATTCACTTCAGCGTCGTCGAAGTCGGAAGACAGAGGTAACGTAGCGAAGGTTGTTTGAAAAGAGCTTAGTGCCGGCCACTTTGACGTTAATGTAGTCGCAATTATTGACATGTCTCATCGAACGGCGTCGTGCGTATCATGTTCCATCCAGTTCACAACCATAGATTGATACGGATTCGAGGAAGTTGGTGCTGTGATACGGTAAATCTGCTCTTGTTATCACTAGACGAGCTGTCAGTTGAAGTTGACTCGGCCATTAATATCATTAAGTTGATCAATCTGACACACATGTACACCCCCAGTACGCTGTACCTTATTTAATGGTACAGGGGGGTGCGAATTACATCTCCCCAATTTTAGAATATAGTGCGTTTCTATGCGCACCAAATATACGAAGATGTAATTCACAACATAGTTTAATTGTCGGCTATTGCGTCGGTAGGATCGTCTTTCAGGGGAATATTCTCATAGGGTAAGGTGATATGTCAGATATCCGGATACCGGATGAGCGACCAAGTTGCTGAAAGGACACATAAAAAGGAAAGACACCCAAGATGTGGTGTAGTCGCTCTCAGAAAATCTTCCTGAGACGCGAACACCCACGGGGGTCCCATACCGTGTTCAAAACACGGGCGACTTGAGGTGAGTATACGAAGTCGCCGCGACTCCCGGTCAGGGGACTTTCGGTGGGTTAACTTAACCTTCCCCGGGCAAACCAATAACAGCAAGAGGGGACCTTGTTAGCCCTCTGCCGTGAACCAATAAAAGCGACTTGCGTCTAAGAAAGCGAAACGTATACTGATTTATCCTATGTCCAATAATCCCTTTGTGTAACCTACCTCAAATAACACGGCTGACCAGTCATGTACCTTACCCAACGCAACCCGGCTAACTCCGACTTTGTGTACCAGCCCGGCCGGTACACCGAACCCATATGGTACCAGTCCGAATGGTACATTGTACCCGGCCGGCTCGCCACCCATCCGCGCCTCTCGGCCGCTGACGCTAGCAATCCCTTGGCAGCCCTTCCTACGATCCCGGTGCATACTCTTTCCACTAGAGCAATCCTCTTCTTCCGGGCTCCTTCCACTCCATCCTTACGAACAGTCCGCCATCTTGGCCGTCCGCCATCCGCGCCTCGGCCGTCCAACCTCCATAGTCCTTCCGTCTGCTCAGCTCGCTTATCCGACTATCCTCGCCCCTTGTCAGGTCCGCCGACTTGATTTCCAGCCAGGCACCGCCCGACCGCCTACAAGGGTGCCTGGCAGTCCCAAATTGCATCTTATTCCTGGCCGGTCTGGGCATCCGGCTTAGGGTAACATTTCAGCCAATCCGGTGCGGGCATCCATCATCATTAGTCCGTTAACTTCTGGAGCACTTCACCACAGCCGCCCCTGAGCCTTGTCGCAGCCGCACAACGGTTGAGGCACGCGCTCATCACATTTCCCACACTTCGATTTTCAACGCCTCTATGTCTGATCGTAACAACGCCCCCATTGCTCCTGTGCCGGGCCACTCCCCGGTCAATACCCAGCTATCGGCCGTAGGACCGGATGCTCATCAGGCCGGCCCAGAGCATCGCCCCGGGCAACCTGACCTGGCCGCTCTGCAAGCTCAAGTCGCTGCGTTGACCGCTCGCGTAGCCAGTCTAGAGCAAGCGAACACCGATTTGGCTGCGACCGCCCGGCTGGCTAGCCAGCAAGCAGACGAATCCCGGGTCCGGGAAGTCCTGGCGACTTTTCAGTCTCGCGACCGAATTGGCCAGCTGGAAAGTGAGAACGCCGACCTTCTCCAAGCGAGAGATCGCCTCCGAAAACAGTCGGACTCACAGCGTGTCCAAAACCAGAAAGTCATGGCTGCCTTGAAAATCCAAAGTAAGTATCTTCCGCTTGTTCTGGTTCGCCTCCCACTCATTCACTCCGTGTATGCTCTTAGACCAAAACGTCATGAACCTCCGTGTCTTGATGATCGAGTCTTTCCAGACCGCGCGTGAGTTGACGACGCGCTACGACAGCTATATCAAGCTCTCCAAACGGTTGGAAGGTGCGCAGCAGGAACTGGGCAAGCTGGAGTTTCGCCGGATCCGTCTTGCCAAGAAGCTGACCAAGTACCAGAAGGCGCTATATCAGTCGGCCGATGCATCGGCCGACCTTAAGCGCCGGGTCCGGGAGCTTGAGGCCGCATACGCTGAAACCCAATCGGGCGTGAGTGACGCCCGGGAGGCGTTCACTCGGCTTGCGGAGGAGCGTGCGGATTGCTTTTCTTCTCTCAAGGAAGACCGGGCTCGTCTAGCAGCTTCGGCGTCCCGGGTGAGAGGTCTCATGAAGGGTCCTGCTCCCATCCGGGAGGCTATCAGGCACCTCCTTGACTTGGCCTGTCCGCGAGACCCTGGTCAGGCCGCTTCCGCCACGCCCCTTCTTCCGTCAGCTGCTAATTCCGCCGCGGCCGTTCAGACATCTGACGCGGGAACTCCCGCCCCCGGTCCAGCGACCGGTGATACGGGAAAAGTTTCTCGCCTACGGATTTGGAATACTTCCCAGGACCCTAACCCGCCGCTAGCGCCAGTCAACCAGCAGGCGGCTTCTCCCTTGTCCACTGAAGATCCGCCTGGGCACAAAGGCAAGCGTCGATCCAGTCGGGTTGCGTCGCTTCAAGGCCCCGTGGCAGCCAAACGGCCCAAACGGTCCGCCGCGCCGGTGAGCGCGGCCCTAGTCCATGGGGAGAGCGGGCCGAGTCCTAGACCCACTTCGATCCCGGCTTCACCGGCTTCGGGAAAGTTCCCCCGTCGTTCTCGCGCTGCCAGATCTTCGTCGAAGGCTCCGACTACTCCGGCTCTCCTTAGCGTCTCCCCTCATGATCCCCAAGGTCCATCCACCGCCTCTCCTGATGGAGAAGAAGCGTCTGGCCTATCGGGGCTGGATTCTGACGAGGCTACCACTGAGGACCTCGAGGAATTGCCTTCCCCAGACCCCTTCGCCTTCGACGAGAACGAGTCCAAGGAATCCTCGGAGGAGTCTCCTCCGTTGTGGATTCCCCGCCGGAAGGTCATGACGGCCCTCGAACTGGCCGCGGCGGTCCCTTGGTCAAAGGCGCAGTTGGAAGGCCTGCGTATCCAGGACCTCACTGGTGCCTTTGTCATCAAGTCGTTGACTCGTCCGCCGTTGTGGATATTCCCGCCGGCCCTCGCTGTGCCCAAGGCCGAGGACTGGAATGCCAAGCTAGTGGCGATCGGGCCGCTGAACGCAATTTTGTCCCGGGAACCTTGGGCCATACTGGCGACAGAGATGCCGGACATCGGCCTGCCCCAAGCCGGCTGGTTCGCGGAGTTGCGGAAAGTCTGCAAGGAGTACCTCTCCCGGCATGGACAATCCATCTGGGAGTCGACTCATCACCTTTGCATTTCCGTTGCCGCCGGGCGCGAGTCTCCCGGGCTAGCCAAGTACCGGACCGACCGCAAGAACCGTCGCAACCGCGCGACTGAGGGCTGGGCTAAGGTCTGCAACTTCGTGGTCGATGGAATCCAACGTGGCCACTGCGACTTGGACATTTTCCTCCACCCGATCATGCTACATCTGGCCACCCGCCGCGTGGAGAAGAGCGGGATCTCGGCCGAAGGCGGGACTTGGTATCCGGGTTTGGGTAAGTGTCAGGTTCCCACTCTCCAAGCTTCGCTCGATGCGCTCGACCAACAAGATCCGTGGCGCAACCAGTTTCGGCAGGATCCCGATCGTCACCCTGGCCTCCGCGTACCCCGACTCCGGAACAAGTTTCGCTGAGCTTCGTCAAGGGTGTCCCACGAGGCTAGCCTTGCATACATCGTCTTTTTATTTGTTACTGGCTGTTAACCTCGATAATACACTTTTCTTTCCATTTTTTACGTAAGTAACCGCTTGCTCATCTTCTTCGTCTTACTTCTCCCATCCGGCACCATACTGATTCGAAGACAACTCCGGAAAACCACTCCATCCGGCACCATACTGAGTCGAAGACAACTCCGGAAAACCACTCCATCCGGCACCATACTGAATCGAAGACAACTCCGGAAAACCCTTCCATCCGGCACCATACTGATTCGAAGATAACTCCGAAAAAAGACCGATCGGACCCGACTAGCTCCATCCACCGATTACTCGGCTGAGTGGTGTTATCTGGTCCGGCCGTGCCTGTTGCCCTGGGGTCGGGCGGACTAGTTCTCTGTCCCACCTTCTTCGTGGGTCTGCATAACCCCGAAGCGATTCCGGCTAGTCCGCCGGCGGTCGAACTCTCTCATTAAAGCTCCGCAATTTAAGTCTAGCTCGTCCACCCACGACTGCTCCTCGCAATTTTTCCACTGCACGAGAAACTCCCTGTGAATCCGCCCAAACCGGGTTTTCCGTCCGTTCCGGACGTCCAAAATTTCTTCTACCTCGTACTCGTCCGGGTCTAACGGCTTGTCCCAACTGTCCTCCGGCAGCAGAGCTTCATCGAAATCTAACCGGTCATTTTCCCCTGCAAGGCGTATATTCGGGCGGTCCGGGAAGTGCTTCGCCAACTTCAACTTGGAGACATGTACTATCGGGAAAACGCTGTATTCCGTACCGGCCGTGACCAGCTTAACTGCATGATCCCCGACCAGTTCTGCCACTCGGAAGGGGCCATGCCACATATGCGCCAGCTTCCGCGCATAGCCTTCCTTGACCCGATCCAGATACAGCCACACCCGGGAGCCGGGCTCAATGCCGTGTTCTCCGGCGCGGTCGTTGTTTTGGTCGGCGCGATCCTTGATTGCTTGTCGGAGGCGTTCGTTTACTTGTTCCCTCGCCAGTGAGTAGTGGCGCTGCACTCCCATTCTCCAGCGGCGAGCGTCTCTGTCCCGGCTTCTGGTGCACCCTATTGGTATGGCGGCTTCCAAAGTGGATCGGGGATCCCATCCGTAAGCCAGATAAAAAGGGGTGTCGCCCCTTACCCGGTCGTACGACGAGTTGAGAGTGAAAACCAGTCTCTCGGCATATTCATCCCAGTCGCATTGATCCGCCTCCACCACGTACATCTTGAGGGCTCTGGTTAGGGTCTGGACCATCCTTTCAGCCTTTCCATTCGCCTGCGGGCGGTAAGCCATAGTGGCGCTCTGCTTCTGTCCTAGGATCTTATTGAAAGCTCGGAATACGTCTGCCATAAATCCGGGCTCCCTATCGTGCCGGATGACCTCGCTCGCCCCGAAACCCCTGAACACACATTCTTCGTAACTTTGCGCAACCTGTTGGGCGGTACGGGTGGAGCTGGCCTTTGCTATAACCAGCCCGGTAAACAAATCCGTCCAGATCAGCAGCTCCGTATACCCATTTCGAGATTTGGGTAAGGACGGGATATGGTCCATCGCGATAACTTGAAACGGATAGGTGGCCTGTATGTTTCCAGGCGACCGTCCTCTGATGGTCGGCCGGCCTTTCCCGGTTTCGCAATCTGGACAGCTCCCCACGTAGGCCTGAACGCTACGGTAAAGCCCCCGCCAGTGGAAATGTGTTTTGACCTTGTGATATGTCCGGCCGACTCCCTGATGTCCCCCTTCCAAGCTCACATGGTAATGATGGAGAATATCCGGCTGTAGAGTAGCGGGTACGACTAGCCGAGCTGATCTATCTCTCTCGATCTCCGGCTGGTCGGCGTCTCGATAGAAGAACAGTAGCCCGTTTTCGTCCACTTCGTAATCCGGGGCCAACTTGAAACATTCCTTAGCTTGTTCGGCGGTCAATTTATTCACTTCTCCGTTAAGGTACGCCTTGAGATCCACTATCCACGCTTCCTCGTTCTGCGCTTGGAGAATCCGCTCTGTTCGCAACTGTTGAACTATCCCCTCGGTCATTGTTTCTGGGGATAGTGGGCCATCGGCTGAAGAACGACGCTTCTGCGATCGGGTGACGGCGTTCACCCGGATTGTCTCTTCCGTGTTGGCTGGATGGATGATCTCGGGCAACCGGTTGATCTCCGTCAGGTCTGATAACAGAGCCGGATCGGAAACCGTTACCCCCACGTTGTCGCGCATGGCCAGCGTGGCCAAGTGATCCGCGCTCTTATTCCAGTCTCGTTTGACGTGCAGCAATTCGTGCTCCGGCCACCTCCGCAAGGCGGACATAACCCGATCATTTAACAGTCTCAGCCGCGGCGCCTTGCAATCTATCTCTCCGGTGATTTGTCGGATCACTAGGTTGGAGTCACCGCATATGATGATCCGCCCCTGTGTCCGGCCAGCCAACAGATCTAGAGAAAGCAGCAGTCCTCTATACTCCGCTTCGTTCACCGTGATGCCAGGCGTGAAATCCGAGGCGGCCGCGATCGCCTTCCATTCGGGCAGCTTCCACAAAATGGCACTATAGGCTCCGACCCCTTTCTTTACACTCGCCGACCCATCGAAACTCAAAACCATTAGTTCCTTCGTGGGTCCCACTGTTGGCGGCGGCAATACGATAGTTTGTCGAGGCTGCTTCCGAGGTGCGATCGCTATCAGTGCTTCCTCCACTTCTGCCCTGGGGGTAATGCTGGCAGCCAATGTGCCCAGTATTTCTTCTTCCCCTTTAG
Source organism: Sclerospora graminicola (assembly GCA_001887855.2). Taxonomy (NCBI): domain Eukaryota; phylum Oomycota; class Peronosporomycetes; order Peronosporales; family Peronosporaceae; genus Sclerospora; species Sclerospora graminicola. The sequence continues at coordinate 7,256 of MIQA02000739.1, read as the reverse complement.
TACACTTAATCACTTCGAGGGACCACTGAGACAGCAGAGCCGCCCATCTCCCCAGCCGGCCATCAATCCCATTCGCTGTCAGGAGCCATGATAGGGTCGACCGTCTGGATAGTACTTTGATAGTCCGAGACACCAGCATAGTATAACACACATCCAAGATCCGTAATAGAGCCAGAACTTCTTTATCCACCAATCAGTAATTAACTTCATTAACTTTCAGGGTCCGGCTGGTGAAGGTCACGGGACAGTACACTCCATCATGATCCTGCACGAGAGCGGCCGAGATGGCCCACTTGTTAGCGTAGATGATGACCACCGGAGTCTTATTAACATCGAAATGTTTCAGGACCGGTGTGGTCGCCATCTTCGCCTTTAACATGCCAAAGGCCACCATCGCTCGGGTCATATGGTCGTCCGGGCCGGCCGCGCCGGGGTCCGGCGGCCGGTCGCTTGTCTGGGCAGACAAGGGCGCTTTCCCATTGGCTGAACTATCCGAAAAGGGCGCTTCCTCATTGGCTGAAATACTCGCCAAGGGCGCTTCCTCATTGGCTGAACTATCCGAAAAGGGCGCTTCCCTATTGGCTGAAATAACTGAAAAGGGCGCTTCCTCATTGGCTGAAATTGTCGGCCCGGCCCGCGTCTCCGCTTGCCTATCCTGCTCTCTCAGCTTATGGTAATCCACCTCCCGCAACTCGTACAAGACCGCCGCATAGACTGCAAAATCCTCGATGAACCGACTGTAATAATTCAGGCTGCCCAAAAAGGATTGCATAGCCTTTAGGGATCGCGGGAAAGGCGGATTACTCAAGGACTCCAAATCCTTCGGGTTAGCCTCCAATCCGGCAATCGACACTTGATGACCCAGATAGGTTACCTTAGTCTTTCCCCAGAAACTCTTAACCACACTAATCGAAAGATTCCACTTTTCACACGTAACCATCAGTTTCTCCACTTTGTCACAATAAATCCCAGGTAGTTGCCGTAACGAGAATGTCATCAATGTAAGACCGCCGCCCCAGAACTGAAGGTTTTGGGTCGGGGTCCGGGTCACCTTCGGCGAACACATCTCCGACCAGAGCCGGATCTTGATCCGCCTTGATCTTGAAGTGTCCGTACAGCGCGTTATCTATCAGCCGTTGATAAATCTGCGGAGCATTCTTCAGACCGAACGGCATCCGGTTCCACTCGAACAATCCGAAAGGCGTCACGAATGCGGAGATCTCCCGTGCACGGTCGGTCATAGAGACCACCCAGAATCCACTGGCCATGTCCAGTGAGCAATACCACAAAACTTTATCCAGGTCCTCCAGCAGGTCGTTTATTAGCGGCATCGGATAAATCATCAGCTTAGTCAGCCGGTTCACCAGCCGGTAATCGATGCACAACCTTATGTCCACCCCATTCTTCTTAATAATATTTACAATGGGCGAAGCCCATGGCGAGGTGGACGGCTGAATTATCTTGGTGGCCAGCAAACCCTTGATAAGCTCTGACAGCTTTTCCCGATATTGGGGGGCGACTCTTCGGCATCTCTGTGCTACCGGCTTGGCACCTCCCACATCGATATCACAAACCGCCCCATGGGCGGCCGGAGGAAGTGCGTTCCCTGGTCCGATCAACAGATGTCGTCTTTTCCATATAATATCTTTCAACCTGCTGATCTCCTCCGGGGTGTTCACATCCGGGTCTCCCACTTGTAGATCGTCGATAGTGACTGCTGGGGGGCAGGGGGTCACTTCCGGTAGCACCGCCATCTGTTCTTCCATGCCTTCAACATATAGTTCGCCCCCTTCATGAATGCAGACTTGATCGGCTTCGGCCGCTTCGGGATCCTGCTCGGCCGGCTGGGCCGATCCGCCTTCGGGTATTTCCGAATTCTGCTCGGCCGGCTGGGCCGATCCGCTTTCACTTCGGTCGTCACAACCGTCATCGGGGCTGACCGTATATACAACTCTGCTTGGTCCTTTCTCCCGACCCTGTCGTTCGTCCGTCTCCCTCCGAGTGGGCAAAACCAGTTCCGCGATCGGGGCGTAGCTTCGGTCAGTGCATTCAGCCGGATCCGGCGACGGCCGGCTCCGCGTCAATATTTTAGAAGGGGTCCGGTACTCGGGTTTATCCACCATCGGAGTCTGGTCCTCTTCTAATTCTTCCTCTTCGCTGACCAGATCGGTGGTTGCCTGAAAAGCCAGGTTTTGCCACTCGATATAGCGTCTTGAGCCAACAGTGACATAGCCCGGCCGGCGGGGCACTTTATCCTCGGCCAGCCACATTCCAATAATCACATCTTCATGCAAGGTGAGGGGTTTTTCAGAGATGTTGGTCACGCTTATGAAGTTGAGATGACCACTTCCTTTAACCACAGATGGTACCCAGCACTCGCCCCTTGTTAGCCATAACTTACTCCGTCGGTCGTGCGGCCGTAACATTACTTCCACCGCCTTTCCCACTGGCACCGTTACAAACTGACCTAGCTTGAGGAACGGGACGTGGGCGCCATATAAGGGCCGCCGGCCGGCCAGCTGGATCTGTACCTCGTCCGGCAACGTCAATGTTCCATGCGATAAGTCCAGCCGTATACCGGCCGGGACCATAAAATCCATGCCCAAAATTGCATCCTGCCCGGCCAACTTGCCTACCCAGGCGGTAAAGTAATATACCAGTGACCCAGCTAACGTAATCTTGACTCTTGTCCTTCCTTGGGTCATGTACGAACTCTCTCCAATGCCTATACATTCCTGCCGCTTCGTCTCGTCTATCTCACACCCCACCTTACGAGCAAAGGTGGTGTCTACGATAGACACTTCTGCGCCAGAATCGAACAACATGGTCGCTTTCTGGTTATTGATTTTTCCATCCGCCTTGGCCTGCTTGAACCATTTATCCGGCGAGTGATACTTCCAATAACCTCGCGACTCGCCAGGTAACAAGTTCAATTCCATTCGCACTTCAGACCGGGAATACTCATCCGTCCGTATACTGCTCACCAGGAAGGGGTCAGCCGTACCGGCCGGGGACCGGGTGACGTAATCGTCAAACTTACATGTATTGTCGGTTATCCTTTGCTTTGCTTCTTGATTATCCTCCTTACCGACATATGCATAGATACTAACACTAGACCGCTCGGCTCGAACCAGATTCCAACCTGGCGAGCGATCTAGTTTAGCATCTTTTCCGCTCCGGGCGGCAACATTCCAGCATGCTTGGTCGGGACGTACCACTTCTTCAACAGGTTGTAGAATTCTTCCATTGGGCACAGTCCCGCCTCATGCACCTCTCCGCAAGCCTTACACGTGAACAGGCAGTGTTCCGCCGGGTGTCCTTTCTCTCGCACTTCTTGCACGTCAGCCGCTTCCAGCAGCTCCGGTCGTCATGCTTGATGGACCCACAGTGGGTGCACTTGCGCTTAGGGTAATCCTGGTCAGCTCGAGCGGGAAAACTCTTCGACTGACCAGAATCAGCTGGCAGCCTGGATGGCTGACTGGCTTCTGTCGAGAAAAGGTACCGATACTGTTCCTCCTCAGACTCGCCCCAGATCGCTGATACTCCTCTTCCGAGCTGGTCGCGTCTGACTCTCGGGCGACCATGCGGACGGCTCGGGCCGTCCTGGTAGATGGCGGCCGGCCTCCTTGGTCCGCGTTAAATCGGGACTTGAACCGGCCGGTTCCGACTGCCGCCTTGGGGCCTCGCTTCTTCGCCCTTAGGTACGTGCGCAACGTCAATTCCAGCTCCGTCGTATTCTTCAACCGCAGTAACGCCAGCTGGTCTGCCAGCTCCCGATCGTCCAACGTGCTGATGAACAGTTCCACGTGTTCGCGGGCAGCTTCCGACCGGCTGGTATCTTCTTTAACGGGAATACCAGCTCTCATGCCAGCGACATTCAAACGATGGAGATACTCCAGGGGGGTCTCATCCGGTCGCTTCTTGGAGTGGAAATATTGTCGCGCCGCTGACATTCCAGCTCCGCAGTATTGCTCCTCGAACGCACCGGCCAATCCCCTCCAATTTCCTCGGGTTTCCCGGCTGAGCTGTTGGATCCAGTGTTTCGCTGGTCCCTTCATCAAATCCCCGAAGATCAGGCATTTCTCATAGTCCGACGTCCGGTCTCTGAGAAATGCCGACTTCGTCTTGCTCAACCATCCTCGGGCCTGGTCCTCGTCCGCGTCGCGTCCGGTGAAGTCTTTCAGCTCGGACGTGGCCGACATTCGCACCCTCGTGATCGCTCCTGAATCCGCGTCAAACGCTTGGGCCGAAGCCATATGGGCTTGGCGGGACATCCCCAGATCCAGGTCATCCGGATCGTAGTGGTACTTGGCCGACCTGACGGATTCCATATCCACGTCGCTGAGAGACAGCTTCCTGTTCGTTGGCCGACGTCCGGTCCGGCGACCTGTCTGACGGCTCGGCGGGGCGGCATGGGGTTCACTTTGCTTGGACCGCACCGACTCCATATCTTCATCACTCGGCTCCCTCGCATAGTACTGGACTGGTTCGGGGGCCTGTGTTCCACGACGAGCGGGCTGGTCCGGTGACTTCGGACTGCCGCGGCTGGCGCTCAGCCGACGTTGCTCTTCCAAGTATCGCTCCATCATCGCCGAAAACATGTTCTGCAGGTGATCCGGCACCTGAGTAGCGACTTGAGGGGCGGCTTGAGGGGCGACTTGAGGGGCGGCTTGAGGGGCAGCTGGGCTGCCAGATTGGCATTCCTTCTTAACCCGTCCATCCGCGTCTTCGTCTTCCTCTTTCGGTTCTGGATCCGCCGTCGCTGTCCGCCAGGCCTGTACGCTGTACTGGCCGGCGTTCTTCCGCTCGGGCGTACCCGGATCCTCACGTCCTCCAAGTTTCATGGCTGTCGCCACACGCGCTGCTCCCCTTGGGCCAAGCGTCATGCGAGTGATACCCACCGATGAATCCGATGAGTCCGCTTCCGAAGGGGCAGACTCGTACTGCGAAGAGCCTGAGTGTATACCGGCCGGTTTGCTTGTCGCCGGCGGCGTGGACGGCGCCACTCCAGTCGTAGCTGTCATCTTTTTCGACGGCGGCGAGCAACCCACTAGCGGTACCAAGTGGTCGTGCAGGGCGCTGGACGCTTCCTTCAACTTGTCCATCTTCAGATCAAACAACTCGTTCGGATCAAACACGCCGGTGTTGATGCCGGCTTGTTTAAGTTGGTCGAATAGTCCTCTAATGAGGGACACGTGGCCGTCTGAGAGAGTTGGGGGAGAGACGGGACCTTTCAATCCGCCTATGATCTTCGGCCGTGTTATTTTTAGTACCTTATCCGTCCGCAAGAACTGCCCCAACTCGTGAAGGTGGAAAGCACGCTCCAAATCGACATCCGTCGATAGGCCGTCCTGCTTCTCTTCTTCCTCTTCGAATCGCGGTTTGCCTTTGTAAGTCGAATAGTCCAATTCCTGCCAATCCGGTTTCTTTAGGGGTAGGGGGCCAGATCGCGACTTGGTCCCGATCCGGCCGGCTTCCCACTCCGGTCGTATCCGACTTCCGCTTTTTCTTCTTTTATCTTTTCTTTTATATCCAAAATATGCATTCGTTCGTTAGGATCATGGTCGGAACCATGATCCTTCCTCGGACTATGGCGACTTGCACCATAGTCCGATCCGGCTCCATCCGTGTAGCGGCCGGCACTGCCGTAGGTAGTACCGTAATCCGCCCCCGGCGGAGCCTCTAGGGGAGTAACTTCTTCTTTAATGTCAACCTCGAACTCCCCCAATCCGAGGCGACCATCGCATCCTTCCATCTTCAGCAGCATTGGGGGCGATATGCCTTCCCCCAATGCACCCGACACAACATCGTCAACAAATTTGACAGGTTTAGGTCTTTCGCCCGCTAGGGACTCGCGGTGATATCCAGGGTCACCAAGAGATCCGGGCACGCGCACCATTGTGGTGTAGTCGCCCTCAGAAAATCTTCCTGAGACGCGAACACCCACGGGGGTCCCAGACGACTGACTACCGGAGGGGTACTCCGTCCATCCGAGTCATGATCCGATCCGGCTTGAGGCCGGCTGGATCGGTCGCTTCCATCCGCTTGATCGCGACTGCTCGAATGTTGCATGTTAAAAGCTCACCTTGTGTACCCGTCAGTACTGGGTGGTTAGCTCTCTTGATGGACCCTAGAGCGAAAAGTGTAAACCCGTCCAATAGGGAGATGAAGTGTAGGACTAGGGGTAGCTCCTGGGCGGAAATCGTCACCGGGGAGCTCGTTGGGTAATATACTTGAACTTTGTATAGTGCCGGCTGGGCCGAGAATAGTCGATCGGCCAGCTAAACCAATAGGACACTTGAAGTTTGTATAGTACCGGCTGGACCGAGAATAATCGATCGGCCAGCTAAACCAATAACAATGAAGGGCAAATCCAAATGTGTATCCACAGAAGGCCAAATGTCACCACTTCCCAATACTTGATACCGTGTTCAAAACACGGGCGACTTGAGGCGAGTATACGAAGTCGCCGCGACTCCCGGTCAGGGGACTTCCGGTGGGTTAACTTAACCTTCCCCGGGCAAACCAATAACAGCAAGAGGGGACCTTGTTAGCCCTCTGCCGTGAACCAATAAAAGCGACTTGCGTCTAAGAAAGCGAAACGTATACTGATTTATCCTATGTCCAATACTCCCTTTGTGTAACCTACCTCAAATAACACGCCTGACCAGTCATGTACCTTACCCACGCAACCCGGCTAACTCCGACTCTGTGTACCGGTACGGCCGGTACACCACCCCAAATGGTACCAACCCGGCCGGTACACCAACCCCAAATGGTACCAACCCGACCGGTACACTGAACCCATATGGTACCAGTCCGAATGGTACATGGTACCCGACCGGCTCCGCCGGATAGCCACCCATCCGCGCCCCTCGGCCGCTGACGCTAGCAGTCCCTTGGCAGCCCTTCATACGATCCCGGTGCATACTCTTTCCACTAGAACAACCCTCCTCTTCCGGGCTCCTTCCACCCCATCCTTACGAACAGTCCGCCATCTTGGCCGTCCGCCATCCGCGCCTCGGCCGTCCAACCTCCATAGTCCTTCCGTCTGCTCAGCTCGCTTATCCGACTATCCTCGCCCGCCGACTTGGTTTCCAGCCAGGCACCGCCCGACTGCCTACCAGGGTGCCGGGCAGTCCCAAATTACATCTTATTCCTGGCCGGTCTGGGCATCCGGCTTAGGGTAACATTTCGGCCAATCCGGTGCGAGCATCCATCATCATTAGTCTGTTAACTTCTGGAGCACTTCACCA